>CM030884.1:14684259-14772736 GCA_018132145.1 Boehmeria nivea var. tenacissima | reverse complement strand
GTAATTTTGGATTGAAAAACACATCCCATGTCGTATGAAATAATAATACAACGAGAGGCACTTAAAAGACGACAGAGCTAAGCTTTAACTAATTAAAACATGGGATATTAATGAAAGAAAGGACAGCCTTTCTTTCTTTGCTGCGAAAGGAAAAATGAACGACAAATTATTATCTAAGAACCACTTCACTGGGAAAAGGAAAAGTCCTATTTTTTATATCTGAGCAAAAATTCATGTCTTTTATATGCTTAATTTAAGGCCTTTTTTTTAGTTTATAATATACGTTTGAATAGAACTTTGAGACATTTTGCATTAAAAAAAAAAAAAACTTTGAGACATTTGATTTAAGTGAGAAAATTGCATTTAACAAGATATTTAAACAGAAGTTGAATAGTAATTAAAACTTATGATACTCGGTCTTTTTTATTTTTTATTCTTTATTCCTAGTTGTATTTTGTTCCCTTTTTTTCTGAGAAAATGTTCACATATATTGTGTGAGTAGTTTGTAGCAACAAATTGGTCCCATGTTTTTTAGAGTAGGGTCTACCTAAAATTCCCCTAATTTTGTTTTTACATTACATAATGTCAAAGCATAAAATTCTTAGATAATTAATTAGCTATAAACTGAAAAGGAAAGGATAAGGGAGGGTAGAATAATTTGTTTTTTGAATAATAAGGTTGAATATTGAGTGATTGGAATTAACTTTTAGGCTATTGGTCTGAGGAAAGAAAAAACATTATGAGAAGAAAACAAAATGTAAAGCTCATTCTTATCCACAACCAAAAGTCAAAAATATATTGCAACAATATATGGCTCATAATATTCTCTTGTCTCCTCATATTAGAATTATAATAGTCAAATCTAAATTGTGCCCAAAATTTTAAGCAAACTTTATTCATTGTTTCTTCTCAAGAGAAATAAAAGGTAGATACCGTGTAAACCAAAATCATTAGACTGAATAAGAGAAAGAGAGGACTAGTTTTGCACGTGGATTGTGAGCATGGGAACAATATTTTAACAACTTTTTATTTATTCATTTTTTATTATTTAGACTTTTATGTTCCATATATATTAGGTTATACACACACGAGCACGAAAATATAATGACCACTTGTAGTTATTATATCTGTTTACTCGTTGACATGAACAAAAATGATAAATTCAAAACAGGACAAAAATGTATCTCGAGGGTTAGTTTGAGTGACAAAGTCCTACAACAGAAGGGTTAAAATCCTAAATTTAAATCATAATGTGTGCATTTCTTTTTTTATAGAAGTATAAATATATAATATAATTGAGTTTAAATAGGTAGTGGTCAAAGTTACTCGTAAGTAGTACTCCTAAATAAAGATTAAACTTTATGATGTGATTCACTATTATATAATTCTTAAAAAAATAAATAAATAAAACCAGCACAACAATGTGGACTCTATTACTATTCAAGGCAAATCAATGGCTGCTAAGACGAAAATATCAATAACTCATCTTTTTTGTTTGGTGGAAGAAAAAAATAAAATAAATGACCATGCTAAAGTTTATATAACTTTGTAACCGTTGGTGATATATTAATTATCATTATAATTTGTAGTATACAGGAGTGAGAGTTAGAGTTAGAGTTTTAGTAATTTATTAATGTTATTATTATATGTCCAATATTAATACCCAATAATAGAAAATAAAAAATAAGTTTGGCTGAGAAGGAATAAACAGAGTGAGAAAAGTCATATTATTACCATCTTACTCAATTGCTTAAAAACAATTAAAACTCTGAAATTAATACATCATAAAAACTCATTGATTACATACAGAAAAAAACTATAATTAGGGAGAAAAAAAAAAAGCTCATTAATTCATTTCCCTGTCCAGTACTAAATTTGTACTTCATGTAATGTATTCATTCATTGAAATACCTAATTTACTATATACAACTTCCTTAGTTCACGTACCAACCAACTAATAAAAGCTGTATATTAACGATACACATTTCCATTTATTATAATACATAAATTATTTTCCATTCTGTTATAATTTTGAATTGTCGCCGTTGAACACGTTGATGTTATATATACAAGTCTTGGGGTGGTGTTGGGTGGTATATATATTCATACTGTACTATACATATAATCTACATTTCACAAGACTAATATTTAATATATAATAATAAATATTTGTTATTATTATCTAGAAGCATTAGATTTTTGACAAATGTGTCGTTAAAATCTACGATGTCACTCATGGATAATATGAATTATTCAGTTGTTATTTACACAACTATAACAGTGTGCTATAAATAGAATTAAACTAACAAACGATCTAACTTGAACAGTGTGCTATAATATTGTAGAAGCTATTGATACATATGTATCTTATATCCGTGATAAATGTAAAAATTAAAAAATAAAATAAAATAAAAAAAGGGAAGGGGTTGAAGAAGACGTGTAGGAGTTGAAGAAGAAGAAATAGCAAAGGCCACACTTGGCGTGCAAATTCAAACTCCAACACGACGCCATGTGTGGATGACGTGGAGTGGGACCCACAATTTCCCCATCATGTCTGGTGGCTCTCTCTCTCTCTTGATGGTATTAATGAAATGAATTCTCACATCGGAGAGAGAAGTCAAATATATATTCCTTTTTCAACTACACCGGAAAGATCCCAAACCCTTTTCAAACTCTTTGGACCCAACCTATATATACCATCATGAGTTCATGATCATCATGATGATGCATATCATAACATGTACATATATATGATATTTATGTCATGTCATGGCATGTACATGTATGTGTAGAATAGGGCACAAGTGCGACAACTTGCTTTGAGTCATACTCATCATGTCTGAGTCAGAATTTTGGACCTCATTGATCAATGACTCTCTCCTCTCTCTTTCTCTCTCTCTCTCCGATGCTGACAAATGACAAATGCCAATTCTCTCAACTATATTAAACTTCATTATCTTTTTTTCTTTCTAGATTACTAATGTTTTTTTTAATAGGTTTTCTTAATTTATAGAACCGATTTGTTTATTAGAGATATCTAAGGAATATACTAATATTGTCACCATTATGGGATCAGACTAACCATTTTGGGCCATGTAAATTGCATCTATATAAAAGTTTATTAAGACTTTGAAATACAATTTTTTGATATATATATATATGCTGTAATATATTGTATATTAATTTACTACGAATCAACAATTTTCATCCATTTTGAAATGTTAACATGTATCATTCAATAGAAAGCTATCAATTGCAATAACCAACTATCAATCACAATATGAAATTACTTTTACGAAGGAAATAAATGAAGAAAATTAAACCTAAAGTTTTATTATTTTCCTTTTGCATTTTGTTTAAGGGAATCTACAATCATGCATTGTGTCCCTACATAGATTTGATGCCAGAGGAATCAGGAATCTTCTTTCTCTTGCATATTGAAAAATTCTCAAAACAATCTCTTTTCTTATCCCAAGACGTTTATTTTAAATTGTAGAAGCTTTGTTTTTTTATTTATTTAACAAATACACATTCATATATAATAAATTATTCATGGGATGATTACTTACATATTTTCATTGATGATGAATATTCGAGAAAAAATTGTTAAGCAAAATATGAAATTATATACTACAATGACAATATACCAACCCATGAGAATTGTTAAGGACTATATTTAGTCACGTGTTTAGGTTGTTGAATATTGCTGATTAGGCTCAATGCCTCAGCTCAGTTAGTTATAGTATGAATTTATATTAGTAACTAATCTGTAACAGCTCAGGAATATTGTGGATTTACTTGCTTTAGTCGGTAATAAACTCTCTGATAAGGGTCATTCAAATTGATCACATAGGGACTAATTCAAATTGATCACAAGGGTTGATCACATAATTTGTTACATAGGTCAAATTGATCACCAATTTAATTAACTTAATACGCCAAAAGAAGTATATATATATATATAATGATTATAGCTCTCTACATTTTTCTAGAGGGCCAGTTATACCTAGCAAAAGGCAAAAGCCACTAATTATATATGTCGGTGGAATCAAATTATGTATGCTTAATTCATTTATTAATATTCAAATTAGTCGTGATATTTGTTCGCAAACATTGTTTATTATCCACCATCATTATTTTGAAACTGTAATAACCCAATTATCAAAACATTTAAGAATTCCTTTTACAATTTATATATATTATTAATCATAAACCATTTTTACATGGCAGTTGACACTTCTCGAAGTTTCTATCATTGATATTTTCAAATCTGGCGGTTGCCCTTTTGATTTATGAAATCCTAAAGAAAATAATTCTCTTCAAGTTTAAGGGATTGCATTTGATTAAGTAAACCAATTACTTATATATAGTGGTTGTATATATTAGTCAAAGATCACTAACCATCACATGTATATAATCCACATCCTAAATAAGGATTGACAAAGAATATTAACAAACATCCTCAAAATGTACACGGTATGAGAATTTATATATACGCAAATACATTTGTTATTCATAAAATAATTCTTCAAATGATATCCGAATCAAACATGTTCAAAGTCTAATGTTTGTTGCTAATACTTTTATTTCAACAGTTGAACTTTAAAAATGTTGTACACTTAATTTTCAACGAGATTTTATAAGCTTTGACAAGAAAAGGCATACCCTGAAGCCTCCAATCAAACTTTCAGAAATCATAGATTAATAATCACTAGTCCCTTAATAAGGACAGTAAAGTAATTTTGTATCAAGCTCTTAATATCTTAATACATTCAAAAGTAACATGAAACTTACAAAGAGGGAAAAAAGATTGCTTGGTAACTAATATGTAGTTAGGTGATATAATTTAAAAAAAAATGTATGGTGATTAGTGTGACAAGTTAAAAGCGCTAATCAAGGCATTTGTGTCTCTTTGGTTACATCCAAATCAAGAAGTATCCAAAGAGAACGAGAGAAAAAGCTATTTGCCAAGCATTAATGAACATTAAAATGGCTTGCTGATTTTTGTCCATTTCTTTTTATTTTTTTCTTGGGAAACAAGCAAAAACTTTTAAAATTTCTATGTTACCCTTTTAATAAAACCTATATCTTCGTCCTAGCTAATTAATCATCAGTGGAATTTCCACTGGATTATTATATATTCTCATTGAAGTCATTGTTTAAATAAGAGCTTGATAATCAATCATATATGACGTTGAACAAATTAACAAATATAGTTAACCTCTAGAAGCTTATCTTAATTATATTATTAGTTTTCATGAATTGAAAGTTAGGTACGAATTATGTAGCCATATTGGTAACGCGTCCACTATATAGTCCACTGCTTTTTAGACTTTTTTGATTAATAGCTTATTACATGTGGCCAAAACATTTTTTGGTGGTATGAAGTTTCAATTTCTTTAATTTCGTGCGTATTAGTTAACTAATCTCATCATTAAAAATAAATACACTCCTTTTGGTATTTAGCATATGCTAATAAAAGTAATTAAAATCATCCGTGGGTTTAGTTGGGTGGGCTTTGATTAAGACCATTATACTTGTTGTAAATTTGATAAATGTATATGCCAAATTCAACAAGCGAAAAATGCCTATCCATGACATAAAAAGCTGACGTGGAGCCCAATTGCAACAGTGTTTTGTGGGCCAGGTGTCATCCTTAATCCTGGGCTGGGTCCCACTGTCCAACTCAAATCTCATTGTGCTGCCTATATCTCCAAACTGTGTACAGATTTTGAATATAATTTATTTATTTTTTATATTTAAGGGTCAGTCAGACAAATAATCATTTTGAACGGTGTGTTTTTAAAAAATAATCACAGTTTTAAAAAATTTAAAAACTAGTCATAACACAATATAAAATTTTTTTGACAATAACAAAATTATACATGAAAATTATTATAAGAAATTTTTGACACGTGTCAAATTTCTGAAAAGGCTAATTTTTAAATTTTTTGAAACTGTTGTTATTTTTTAAAATTATTTTGTAAACAGTGACTATTTTCTTAAAATTCTCTATATTTAATTAGAGATAAAAAAACAAAAAAGATGAATTTCTCTTTTTTTTTTCTTTTTTTTTCTATTAAACATAATTTTTATATTAAATTTGAAAAATAAAAAAATTATATAAAAATAAAAGATATAGCATGTACTCATATATAAAAAAAATTCTTTTTATATTTTTTTAAATTATTATAGGTCGTATATTATCTATTGTGCATAAAGTATATATGTATATCTTTCAAGAACCTTCCAATAAAAATATATATTTTAAAGAAAACCATGTAGAGACACACACAGAGTTTTTTGTGACAGAAAGATTCGCAGTTTATGAGGCATTGTTCATACACACTACCTGCTGTCCTAAAAATTCGGAAATAATACAGCTTCATAATGGATATTTTGTCATTGTATATACGTGTGTGTCTATATATATTATATATATTAATCCAAAGAGATCTGAAATGTATATATCTTTTGTGTCACATAGATGTCATTAAAGTAATAAATTTGTAGCCAATGGTATCCAAGTCATATTGGCAATATGCCCTGATTATTTAAAAGTTGGTGTTTTAGGTGAATGAATTGATGAAATGACAAGGAAATGCAACTGCAATAATAATACATACCGATCGCTCTTTTTCAATGGCATATATATATAAGAGTTAATACATTTTTATGAATTTGTTACTATGATCTAATTATTTCCCTAGCGCTAGCGTACTGTCGTCTCATATATTCATTAGTACTGTTCATAATTTCAATAATCCATAGCTTGTATATATGTATAGTAGACATATATATATATATGGTATACATTATGGTCAAATGATAATGCAGCCTCATGCACGGATTTTAAAAGTTACTAGTTACTACGAAGATATACTTTATTATTGAACCTATATATAATATATATATGTGTGTGTGTACGGTAATACATATGAGTTTTTATCTACTTCGAAACTTTTAAGAAAATGACTATCATAAATTTACTTACGTTAGTGATAAATTTTCTGAAATTGATATTAAGTTTTCTTACATCAAAATTTATATTAAATTTTGTTATGGTAAGGTTTTTTTCCTTTTCACCAACGCCACCATGACTAGCTTTTATTTATATTTTTTGAAACATTGAGTACTATTTAAAAACTCACTTCCAAAAAAGACTACTTAATTACATAACTTACTTGAAAAATATATAATAAAAATATATATGGCAAATTTATACTACAAGTACAACGATATATGAATAAAACAAATTACTTCCCTAGCTAGCTAGTTGATAGTTAATAATTAGAAAAGATACTTAATACTTGTTTACGATTTGGACATGCATGATTGTTTTTGTCACGTATATATGTATAATATGGCTATCACAATCAAATACTTTAATGGCACAACGTTAGGGTCGCTGTTAGAGAAAGCATGAAAAATGATGCAAGCAATATTTTTCTCAAAAAGTTTTCTTATCCTCGAACTGATTGGCTGCTCCGTCGTACGTATTTCTTTCTTAATTTCTTATTTAACAATTCCCTCAGCACTTACGTAATTTTGCGCCACAGACCATTGAAATTTTCTATCTAGATATATATCTTTTGTCGTTATAACGTATAAAGTTATTTTCTTTTATAGGGCTTAGATCTATGTATTTGATACATTTAATTATAATATTATGATCGATCACATACCAAATTTATTTATGCTTCACAAAAAAAAAAAAAAAAAAGATAGATATAATATGGTTTCTTTGATCCTGGGTAGTGCGACTGTGCGAGTGAGTTGAATCTTTTTCTAGCATAATTTGTCTTATTAGGCAAATTTTAACCAAAAAAAAAAAAAAAACTAAATTCATACATATGCTGGAAAATAATAAATATATAATCATTTTTAGTTTATATATCAAAGAAATAATCAATATTTTTGTAAAAATTTGATAATTAGTTACTAATCCATATTCAATAAGAATGTGATTTATTTAGAAAAAGGAGATTTGAATTTCATACAAAAATCACAAATTTTCTTCTTTGGAAAGGTCAGGTCATAAATAATTCTATTATTATTAACTTTCGTATTTGACTTTTTATTCTGCACGTCATTTTTATGCTAAATCAGTGAATTAACAAGAAAGATAATAAAAAAATAATCATAACAAAGTATATTGCATTACTTTTAATTAAATATATTATAATTATTTTTAATTTTTTTTATTGCAGACCAATAAACTTGAGTACTGAATAAAGATCCTTGGTATATACAGTCACGAGTAAAATAAAAATTTCCCCTTGAAAATGTCACTTGTCTGGCTAAGCTTTTGAACTTTTCGCTATAGTTTTATGCAGCAGGCTTGCTTACGTCATCAACCCAATTCTTCACATTAATATAACACTAAAAATATATATAGTAATAATATTAAAATATGTAGTAATTATTTTTTACCTTTTTTTCATTCTTATATATAAGTAGAACACTGATGGATACAGAATATTACAAAATTAGCTATTATTATTAATTATTTCTCACATACTAATACAGTTCCCCACAAGGCTTTTAAATAAAAAATAAAAAGGGAAAACACATTCGAATTTTCTAATAATTGGAGGTAGAAGAAAAAAATAAAAACCATGATTGAAAAAAAAAAAACACTAGTTATAGTGTAGTACTATCCGTCAATGCTCCATCTATGAGAATATGAGAAATGTAAAAAATCATTATACTACATACTTTAATATCATTAATACACACTTTTTTAATATTACATTGGCGCATATATATATATATATATCATTATATATGGCAATTAAGGCCATATTATGTATACCCAACTTAATTAAATGCATGCAAATGGAGTTTTTTTTTTTTTTTTTTTTTTCAAAAAACATGACATTGCATGCGCTTAAGATCACCAAATGAACATGAGGACTGGCTTATAATTATTTATTGGGGTTCACCTTAAAATAAAGATATTCGTGATAGAATATATTGGAAATAGAATAGTAAAGTTTAGGCTGTAATGAGAGATGATCAATAAAATATAGACTATTGGTTAGATGAGTAAATAATTAGTTAGGAAAGAACAATTAGGTTTTATAGCAGCTAAATCAATATTACAATTATAAATTTGCACTCTCAAATTAATCGGTCCCAATCCCTAGCTAACATACTAATACTACAAATTGGTTCGATATATTTCATATCATTTTATATTTTTGTTAGGTTTTAGGGATACAACTAATTAGATGAGATCTATATAGTGTCATTAAAATACATAGATATTATATATATATATATATATATATATATATATGCACGGGACTATTTAATATTTATTAATATATTCAGAGATGCTAAATCTGTATAGCACTAATTGGATGAGGTCTATATAGTGTCATTAAAAGACATAGATATTATAAATATTCACAAAGATCGATGCTAAATCTGTATAACGCTAATTAGAAAGATCGGAACTTGATAATTAAAATTAAAAACAATGACACTGTAATTACTTTAAAATTCTCAAATTTTCAAAATCTTAAGCTAAATATTAATTATTAGGAGCTCATTGGCCAACAATATTTTCTATTCATTCTGTATTTTTACGGCTTTTATGAAAAGACATGGGATCGTACATGCTAGCTAGATGATTAACTTTATGTATAGACAAATCATTTTGCTCATCCCATCTCATTCTTGGGATGGTCAAAATTATTTGAAAATTATTTGAAAATGGTTAGAAAATGAGTAGAATGATTTGATTTTATAGATTTTGAAGTGATATAAATGGTTGAAATTTAAAGATATTGTATAGGGATTTGAAAAAAAATGGTTGAAAAAAATGGAATGATTATTTATAGGATTAGAAAGTTAAATGGTTTGGAATAAAATAAAATAGAATATGATGATTTAGGAGGGGTTGTCAAACATGGGATAAAGTTTATTCCAACTCTTAAACTTGATTTAATAATTTTTTAGGAGAGAGAGATATCAAATAATAAACCCATTAATTTAATAGGCAGTAGCCAATAGCAATAGAGGACAAAAACCTATGAAACTGTTAATTAGAAAATATAGGATTCATAGGAGAGCGAGGTAATCCGGAGTTTATGTCTTATTTTTTGTTCTCTCAATAAAATTTAATAGGTAAGCAAAAACATATCATAAATACAAAGTGATCATTAAAAGATTTAAATATTTTTACTTACGTCTCAAAATCTTATTCGAGTAATAGAAGAAGGCAGGGAAAAAAAATAGAAGATCTGGATTCTAGTGAACTATTGAAGTAAACACATGACTACCATAATTAAGAGAATATTAAAGTTTAAACCATGTTATATT
Source organism: Boehmeria nivea var. tenacissima (assembly GCA_018132145.1). Lineage (NCBI taxonomy): Eukaryota > Viridiplantae > Streptophyta > Magnoliopsida > Rosales > Urticaceae > Boehmeria > Boehmeria nivea. The sequence continues at coordinate 14,762,407 of CM030884.1, read as the reverse complement.
CTTGGGATTGAATGTGACAAAGATGAAACGTTACATAAAATAATGATATTAGAATTGATAAAATCAAAGTTTGATTTCTCATGAGCTCAGTCTAGTCCTTTAATTCAAAGTTTGAAAATTTCACCAAATTAATTAGCTATAGAGCTTTTGAAGACCTGGTTGTTGGAAGGCACTATAGTACTTCAAACTTTTTCTCGAAGTCCCACGGACGTTTCAAAGAGTCACATTTCGTTCTTGATTGTGATCTTATTATTGTTTATACTTCAGTGATTTCCCTTTCATCTTTATCTTTAAATAGAAGTTTAAGCGTTGATTAATCTGGATATTCAACTATATATACCACTTAATTTGTATCATACAAAAGAAAAAATAAAACAAAACTCCAGTGCGTGTGGTTTGAGTGTGTATGTATGTAAACTCATAATTAATATATACTGTATATTATAATTAATGTGTAGATTAACTAAGAGTAGAGCATGAATCAATTTATAGGTCAATTGCTCACTTAGCCTTTTCTTGCCATGAAAAGGCATAAAACAGTCTTTTGACTTGGATGGCATGCTGTGCTTAATTGAGGATTTTGCATGCATGGATTTGTGAGATATATATATTATATATATATACACTATACTATTACTATGTATATATATACTATACTATTACTATGTATATATATATACTATACTATTACTATGTATATATATTTGTTTATAGTCCAATCGTCCAAATATTTTAAGTGTGCATGTTTGTGTACGTAGGCAATTATAACATTAAGATAATGTTATATAATGAATTGAAGGTAATTTGGCCTCTTTCATGTTGCAATTTGCAAGGTTTATAATTCACATTTATATTTTGATTCTCCATGACCCGCGTAACAATAATGTATTAATTTGAATTGATAATTAGCAGCCGGGGACACCCATCTGTGTCTTTAATCTAATTTCTTACTTTCACAATGGAATTTTGAAACACCAAAGGGACACTTAAACATAGTCATGATCATGTTTAGTGCGTGCATTATTTAACTATTCATTATCTAGAGAATCTGTATTTACTGAATCTAAATGAGCTGAGCATAATAATCATTTCCCAAAATAACAATCACAACAACAATAATAGAGTAGCTAGTAATTTGTTAATGTTACAGATTTCCCCGACTAACCCAACATAATTTCCAAACAGGAATTCTACAAATAGGGATATGCAAAAAGGTACAAATACATAAATAACCCAACACAATCTTATTTGCTTGCTTTGGTTACTTTTTCATCTTTTAAATTCATTGTACATTAATAGACCTTTTTCCATGAGCATGCCAACCAAAATGGAGGATTATATATGAACTTGGTTTAACTATAATGCATAAATTCCTTGCACAATTAATTAGGCTATGCTAGAAAGAGAGAACCAAAAATTAATCATGTGTACTGCAAAACCCAAACATGTACTAGCTAGCACAAGTTCTAGCTGTTTCCATTGTCAATGGCAAGTGGCAAGTTTGATAAATAGTGTCATAATATTGGGTACCAAAGCCCCACATTTGAAAAGCCAAAATGATATCCCACCTAATTAATACGTGGAGGCTCTAAGTAAGACAAAGTCACTTTTCTTTTTTCAAAAGTAAAATTTCCTTTTTGAAAAAAATAAAAAAATAAAAAGCTAGACAAAGTCCACCAGATATTAAAATCCGAATTGAATAAACTAACCAAAGTATTTAAATAAGCTATGCACTAAACATTTATTATTCCATGGCCTCAAGGCACTTCCCAAATCATCACTCCACCACTTGCAATCACCTAGGCCACTACACTAAACAATACCCATATGCCACATCATTTCCACCGATTTTTTGCGACCAAAATGATAACATTTTATATTAGTAGAGAAAAGGGAAAAAGAAATTACAAATTACAGCAAAATTTGATAATAATTAAACAAAAGAACAAAGTAAACACCAAACAAAAGAGAACAGAACAAGACCACCAACAAACCAAGCCAACCAAATCAACAACCAATGAACAACCAACCGGCCTGTTCAAATGATGATCTATCTAAAGTATAAACCCCAAAAAAAAAAACACACTCTATATTGCCATTTTGTTTTCCTAGGTAAGTTTGTGTATTTACTTTGACCCTCGTTCTCTCATCTCTCATATCATATTATATACTTCATTATTTACAGCTTAGTAAATTTTCGACTATATAGCTAATTATAGCTCTATTCTATACTTGGATTAGTAATACCACTACCGTAATAGTGGTGATCACATAACGGAACATCCGTTAGGGTTCTCGTCGCTAAACATTTGAGGGGCGTTGTAGTGGTCCATTGGGACAGCGTAACCGTGATTGACGTATCCATGGTTAGCGTAATTCTGGCTAACGAACGCCTGGTGTGCATGCGCTTCCATGACGTACCTATTGTGCGCCGAGATCGGCCCATCGTACGGCGACCAAAACATCGCCGCCGACGGGCCCGCCCCGTACTCCAACTTGTTCACCTCCACCTTCGGCGCCCCGCCTCCGCCCGCTGGGGCGGCTGCGGCCGGGGCTTTCCCATCACCCTCTTTCTTTTCGGCCTTCTTGTCTCCGCCTTCAGCCTTCGCCTCTTTCTTGTCCCCGCCGCCGTCTTTCTTATCGGCAGCGGGGGCGGGGGCGGGGGCCGGGGCCGGGGTGGCGGGTTTAGGTGGGACCACCTCAACGGTTCTCTTGAGCTTGTCATTGAGGTAAGGGACTAGATCTTTGGCGTCCATTGCGCCCTTTACCGTGACCAAATCCTTTTGCTTGTCAATGTCAACCGACTCAACCCCTGAAGATATTTTGTTTCATAAAGAGAGTTAGTTCATAGTTAGATCAAATCATGAACTAATGAAAAACTACCCAAATCCCACTCAAAGATTGTGCTTCAATTTTGTGCTAAAAATGCTACAACATGCTATTAATTTAATTTTGTTACTTTAATTACCTATATTAATACGACACCAATTTTTTTTTTAACCTCTATTATATTGATGACCAAAAGGTTACTACTTTAATACTATTATGTGAAGAAAAGTTGGTTGCTTTGCTTTGCTTTGCTTGCATCATCATCTTAATTCTCTCCAAATAAACAAACCAAATCAAATCATTACCACCTAGAATATACCCAATAAACCCATATCAAACAATAAAATAGCAAATAAATTAAAGCTCTCACCTTTGGTCTTGGAGATAATCCTGCGTATTTTACTAATGCAACCATCACAATGCAACCTGATCTTCAGAACCACCGTGCTCTGAACCACCAAAAAAAAAAATTTACTTATTACCCATCTGTTAAGCTAATCAAGTTAATTAATTAAATGATTCACAATTAACTAATTAAATCTCTTAAACTCTCTATCTCTCTCTCTCTCTCTCTCTTTACCTGTTTGGGCTTTTTGTCCTCGGCAGGCTTTTTGTCGTCGGGTTTCTTCTCCGGCGGCTTTTTGTCATCTCCGGCGGCTTCTTTCTTCGCCGCCGGCTGAGGAGAGAGAAGCTCCACCTTCTTCTTCGTCTTCTGCTCCAACTTCTCTCTCACCGCCGTCGGATCAACTTTCCCGATCACCGTCACCTTGTTGCTCCCACAATCCGCTGTCACTTTATCAACGCCTATACAATTACATAAATAAATAAATAAATAATTAATTAATCAATTAATAATTGATTAAGAAACGCGTTGGTTAGGGACGCTGAAGAAATAGAAATAACTATTCCCCAAATAAATTCGTTCCGATAAATTTTTACACAAAATCAATGAATTGAAAGCTGTGATTTCAGAATCGAATTTGTAAGGTTTAATCATTGAATTTCGAGGATTAATTGAAATTATTTAATTGCTTACCACCGAAATTCTTAATCGCTCGCTTGACTTTCTGAGCACAACCCTCGCAATGCAAGTCCATCTTCAAAACGACGGTGACATTCCCGTCGTCGGCTTTCTTCGCCGCTCCGGCGTCGGCGGCGACCTTCTTCTCGCCGCCGTTCTGCTTCGCCGCGTCTTTCTGAAACCAAACAAAAAACCGAAACTTTCTTCAGAAAGGAAAAAACAAAGCAAAAACAAAAAACAAAAAACCTCGGAATCTCCGAATTAGCATTATCATAAAGATAACGAATCACAGGAACCGAATCGAATCGGATTGAAATGAAGAAGTTGAATTGGCTCACTGACCTCTCCCATGGCGTCTGTGAGTGAAGAGTCTGATTGAATTGAATGAAGAGGGGATTCAAAGTGTGAGAATTTTCCTTTTTGGGGGTGGAAACTCGAAAGAGAATTTTGGAGGAGTGGAATGAATTTTGTGTGTTTTTGAAGGGAAAGAATTTGGAAACGGAAGTTGCAATATATAGAGGGTTGGTTGAGAGGAATTCGGGAGATTATTAATGTATGTATGTAAGATGTCATGTATGTTTATGCTTCATGGATGTATGTATGTGTTTTTGTGTAATAATATATATATATATATATATATATTAATTAGGGTTTATTAGCGGATGTAGTCCCTGAGTTTATGTGGTTGTGATGATTTCGCCTTTGATTTTTTTTATTTGACTTTTTTTTTTTTGCGATATTGTACGTGTAATTTTTTGTGGTTCAATTATTGCTACTATTTTGAAAAATGTTTTCATTTTATTATTTTTACTACCCCACCCCTCAAAACGACGTTGATCTCATGCAACTCATTCTCTTAAATATTTAACTTTTGTTTCTAATAAGACTATTGTTAACTAAACTCTTAGTATAAGGGCGCACGTGTCAAAATTAAAATCATAAGGATCAAATTTTCAGAATTGTATAAGTTTGAGGACTAAGACACCAATAACTCTATAATATCAATATTATGTTAATGGTAGTGACGTCACTGAGTTGTTTTTTATTTTATTCTATTTCTGGTGTTTTTTTCTCGTTGCCGGCGGGTTGGACTAAGGTTCTGAATGATGGGCTTGAATCTTGATCGTTGGGGAAAATAATCTTAAAGTGACAAATCGGTCGATTTTGACTAAGTTGTGAAATGAAATGACCAATTTAGCCCTCTCTCCTTCTTGAGGAAGCTCTATTAATCAATTAGTTACCTATTTTTATTCATTCATAATTTGTAAGCCCTTCTTATGGAAGTTCTTTTTAGGTTTTTTGTCTACTTTTGTTTTTGTATTTATATATGTCGACCTTCACGAGCAAGTATACCTTTTGGAAAAAAAAAACACCCTGATCTCATTGTCTTTTCCTTATGCGACTATTCTTGCATTTAAGATGCTATATGTATATTTGGTAAAAGGAAATTTAATGCGTTTGCAAAAGAAAAAAAAAATCAATGCATATTATTACATTGAATAGTAAATAGTTAAGAAGGAGGAATAATGTCAAATCTTTAGTAGTAAATGGTAAATCTCTTTTATCTTATTTTCATTTTTAACTTGCTTCTAGCACAAGTTGGTCCACGTAGGCTGATCACTTGATGTTCCAATAAACTCAAATTTATATATATATATATATATATATATATATAAACAAGCCTATTATAAAACCAAGGGCAGCCTTGTAAAGTATCATTATTATGACTATTATTTTACACTAAAGTGCATTACTAATTGCTCCCACAGTTACTTCACCACATGTTCTATTTATTATATTCGAGAATTTTATCATCATCATTATTATTATTATTATTTGAACCTTATAAAGAATTATCTTTTCCAGATTGGACCACCATATTTTATAATCAATAGGGGAAAAAATCTACATATATAGTTTGAGCTGACCAATGGAAAGAGTATGAAAATCCAAAACGCCTGCGCCACAATTGAGCTCGTCGAGACTTGACTCCTAACCTCCTTAATATTTTATAATTGAATGCCTCGTGACTTTTTCTTTCTTTCTTTCTTTCTTTCTTTCTTTCTTTCTTTTTTTGTCATTTCTCTCTATTGCTTTATATGTAATTATTGATATAGAATCAAAGGAAATAAAAAGAAAATATATATAATTAATTTGAGATTTAGTTTCTGAATTCCAATAGCCATCTATCAAGTTTGAATTTCAACAAGCATTTAAGAGCGAGCTATAATTAATACGTGCATATTAAAAATTATGACTACCGGACCAAGTTTGTAATTTTATTTTACCACTTGAAGCTTGTTCAAAATCAAAGTCACATGCTTTTGAATTCAACAATGTTGCGCACCCAACCCAACGTTCTTGAAAATGAATTAATATTGAATGTTGAATCATCATATTACTTTGCGTACTATAATAGCTAATTTTAAACTCTAAGTATGTATAGTCTTTTTTTAATCTCTCCATTCTAAGGAATTGTGACATCTATAGACTAAACGACCATAGCATTGATCTTCTTTCCTTTTTTCTATTTCTATAACATATTCACGGTTTGAACTCAAGATATATTGGAATTACCCTTGTAATTAGGCATGATACTAATATACCAATATGTGTGTATGTATGTATGTATGTATGTATGTATGTATGTATATCTTGTTATCCATTTTTTTACACTAATTATGTTATACATGTGTGAATTGAGATGCTTTGATTGCGTACTAAAAATGGAGCTTCAACGTCACAACAATAATATCATAGTAATTATGTAGCCGCAAAACCATCACTACTATAGAACAAAACAAAACATTATTATCTATTAACTTATTACAAATTAAGGTGATATAGTCTCCGTACGTAATAATAAGTCATCATGAGAACATGTTTTGTGTTTCTCTCTCTTTTCTTCTAGTGATGAAAGTGCTTGCGTGAATAACTTGGGAATTATGTATATCTATATATCCTAACAAAACCTAACTTAACCAAGGTATAATTGTTTCACAAGAAAAAGCTATAAACATACAATTACAAAGGCACTAGCAAATCCAAAACGCAGTGATGATGAATTGACTTTTTTGTTTGGTGTGAAGACACATTTGGCCCCAAAGGGGAGATTCGATGTATATTTGAATTTGGAATTTTGACTTCACTATAAGAGAGAATGCTTACAAGAGCAGTGATGATCACTTCTTTGTTGTTTTTTTTAATTTATTTAGGGTCCCCCAAATTATGCCAACCAACTTCATAAAGAAGTAGAGCTATATATGTAGAGCTAATTTTTGAGGCCTCTGATTGAATAGGAGTAGATAAAACTAGCTTTTCCTTTTCCTTTGGGGAAGTGCTAAAAGGACTGCTCTTTTGAGAACTTGAGGGTGACCACAATTTTGGCTCTTGCATGTCTTTCTATGCAAGTTGTTGAATTATGGATACATCGCCGATATTTCTCCAAAATAATTAAGTTTTTAGAGGCGGCGCAAATACAAACTTAATTATAATGAAAATATTAATGAAATCCCGATATTATTTTACGAATTAATTTAAGGTATCTCCATCATAAGACGACATATATAAATTTTCGTTCTTGATAATTGGTTCTGAGTCACGTGTCATAAATTCTAACGACGACCTTAATTCTATGTAATAAATTTCCGACGAATTGCGAATGATTTTCTCAATTCTGAAGTCTATATCTGAAAAGCAATAATAGGTGATTTTGCTACGAATATACCCATTTTAATAGCTTCAATTTTTAAGGACAAGGTTTACGCCTTGGTGTTAAAAAGTTGAAAGGAAAATTCATATTGTGGTGATTTAGTCTCATACCAAGTACACTGTGGATCTCGGATGAATAAGTGTGTCACGTTCATGCACCTAATTATCTTGAGCCTATAAAAATCAAGCACATTAAAAAACCCACCCGATGAAAAAAAAAAAAAAACAAACAAACAAACCATGTGAAATATGCGGGAATGTGTATCTTATTTCCTAAGCTCTTCCTGTTAATTTGAGTCTATTTGTGCAGTGAAGCTTGAGGAAAATAACGAGAAATTGGAGGAGAAAGCTCTTGATCACGAATCATGAATACGGCAGTGGAAGAACTAGGGCAAAATTGTAGAAAGTTCTAGGTCCTGTGGCTCAAAAAATATGTAACAAAAATAAAAATAAAAAAGTTTAAACAATAATGTTCTTTTTTTCTTTTTTGGGTATGTAGGGCAAACTATTTTACTAGGTTTTTGGTTCTGTCCAGAATAAAAATTAAAAAATAAAAAAAGTGAGGTCCACCTTACTAACACATTTGTTCAAAAAATTGATAATTAAACTAACACGATATCATAATAAGAGATTATGAATTTTAATAAAATCTGTCCCGATATTTGTCCACGCGCGAGTACTGCTCTCGTGTAAGCTAACGCGTGAAGCTTTTGATAAAAGTCGATAAACTAACCCATCGTTTCTCTCTCGGTCGAGCTCTTAATTTGACATTTTTCAACGTGTATAGTTGCACTCACTAAAAAAGTCATGACATATACGAGTATCACTACGTTCCAATTGCAATATTGTGGGCATTTTTCACGTTGGAGGACATGTTTGGGGACCTTCGTAGCCTTATCTCAAATTTTTTTGTAAATATGAATAGTGTGTTAACTGATAAAGTGGATCCTTTTTTCTTTCCCTCCACAAAGAAAAAGACAATATTATTCATAAATGTAGTACGGTCCATGTTAGAGACATTGAATGTGTAACTTGTGTGGCTGCCACATTTTTCACAAAAAGCTTGTGTTTGTTGGTCTTTTAAAGTGCATTTTCTTTTTGTTTTTTATTTTACATAAAAGTACTCTTAAATAAAGACATGTAGATTAGTATATTTCTTTTCTTTTTTTTTTTCCGTAAAAATGTAGATTAGTAGGGTTAAAGTATTGTTATTACGCCGGGTCTTGTGGTTGAGCAATATTTCAAGTTCAAAATGCTTTTCGTTGTATTTGTTTGACTTCATAGTTCATATGTTTTTATTTTACCTATTGTCGACGTATCATATTTGAATTTGATCACGTTGAAAGGGTGAAAAAAGCGGCCAAAATCTACTTGAGCAGGAAAGAGAGGAAGTTTTACCACTTTTATTTTATTTTATTTTTTGTGTGCAATGTCCAAAATACTTTTGTAATGACCTAATTTGAGCTACGGTACGTAAAAGGTACATAAAAAGTACGTAAAAAGTACATTCATAAAATGCACGTATGAATTATCTTGAAGATAATTTGGTTAGTGACAAAATGAAAATCCATTATTCTTTTTAAACAAAAACCTTCCAAAAGTTTATCTTTGCATCATTGTCATCTTTTTTCTATACAAATCCTACTAGAATGGCAAATGGCAATGGCATCCTCGACTGCTAAAAAAACGTTTGCGGAAAAAAAAAAAGAAAAAACGATTTTTGTGCTCAAAACTTTATTTTTTATCATGTATAGTATAAATGTGCTATTTAAATTTCAATCCCAAAATACCAAACTTATAACATAGCAGTAGTATACAAGAGAAAATTTGATGGAATGTGATTGTCAGTTGTTGTTTGTACCTAATGCCACTTTAAATTTTATGCAAAAGATAAGTTCAATTTGACAAAAATCTAACCATTCCCCAAAAATTTAGGAAAATGACATTTTTTTCTCAATTTCCCAAATTAAAAGTGAAAAGCCCATTCAAGAACAGTAATATTGGGCCACTGGACCCATAACCAACTATTGGCCCAACAACTCCTAATTCCAGCCCAAACCAAAAGCGCGCGTGGTCCGAAACTTCCAAAAGACGAAACGAACGAGCGAACCCTACCAAACCACTCCAATAAGAACCTCCCAAAGCGCGTGTAACCCACGCTCTCACAGTCTCCGAGCTCTCGGCTCTCTCGCAATACCATATCCATGGCGGTCGTGAAGCCCGCGAGCTTCCTCATCCTCCACCCTCGTGGCCTCGGCCACTTTTTCTCGCTCTCCAGTCCTCTCTCCTTTTCGTCGTCTTCGTCGTCGATTCTGTTCAATCGAGCGCGCGCGATTCCGTTTCCGAGCCGGAGGTATCGCTCCTCCGTCGCCGCCGCCGCCGCCGGAGGAGGCGGCGGAGGAAGGTCTGGAGCGCTGGCACCGGCGCCGGTGCCGGCGGAGGTGCAGAGGATCGACGTGAATCCTCCGAAGGGGACGAGAGACTTCCCGCCGGAGGAAATGCGGCTTCGCAACTGGCTTTTCCTCAACTTCCGAGAGGTTTTTCCGAATGTTTGTTTTGGCTTCTCAGATAAACGCGATTTTCGAAGATGAGATTGAGTTATTTGATTGAATTTTTGTTTGGTTTGGTTTCAGGTTTCGAGGCTGTTTGGATTCGAAGAGGTTGATTTTCCGGTGCTTGAATCGGAGGCTCTGTTTGTGAGAAAAGCTGGAGAGGAGATTCGAGACCAGGTCAGTATTTTTTTTTTCTTTCATAAAAGCATTTTCTTTTTTACTTTGAATTTTTGAATAATTTTGAAAGTTGAAGCATTTTGGAGATTTGAGCGTTTGGATATGGATAAAATTGAGAGCTTTTACGTTTATTTAGACTGTTATTGACAATGCAAATCATATTTTTTCAAAGTGTTTGATTTAGGTTGTTATTGACAATGTATTCCTTTTAAGGATTTAAGGCTTCTTCTTTTTCTCATTGAAGTTTTTAATTTATTTGATTTTGGAGTTTGAAGACTTGAAGCATTTAGGAGCTTTGAGAGTCTGGATACATGTAAAGTTGCGTGCTTTTTGGTGATTTAATTGTTATTGATAATGCATTCCTAACAATTTTGCTTTGGAAAAAAAAAAAAAAAAAGAGTTGAAAATGAGTCTCAGTAGTGTTAAAATGTTTATCATTGGCTGAGTTTCTGTTGAAACCAAATCTTCAGCTGTATTCTTTTGAAGATCGAGGAAATCGCCGTGTTGCGTTGAGGCCCGAGCTGACTCCATCTTTGGCAAGACTAGTGATACAGAAGGGGTAATGTAGTCCTCGTTCTGGTATCTTCTCGGATAAGAAGGCACAGTGTCTTTCTTCACTAATGATTTTCTATATAGGTGTTAAGTGTATCCTAATTAGATTTAAGAATCTGTTTATTTACTTAGGATTTTATGGGTCCAGGTATGGATGCCAGAATTGATGTTGATGTTTTATTTTGTCCAGAAAATCTCTGTCGCTCCCAGTGAAATGGTTTGCTGTGGGACAATGTTGGCGGTACGAGAGAATGACGAGGGGACGCCGTCGAGAGCACTACCAATGGAATATGGATATCATCGGTGTGCCAGAAGTTACAGTATACACTGCAAAACTGGCTTACTTAATATGTTTAATGTTCAGTACGTCGAAGTAATTGTTAATGAATTGGTCTATAAAATCGTAAGCCCTGACAAAAGCTTTTCCTCTCTTTGTTTAGGCTGAAGCAGAACTCATTTCTTCCATTGTCACCTTTTTTAAGCGAATTGGAATCACAGCATCAGATGTAGGATTTAAGGTTTCAAGCCGAAAGGTGGGAATGGTTCTATTCTTTGTTGAAGGATTCTGAATTAATCTAAAGTTTTTATTATTGTTTCTTTTCTTATACAAAGAGTCCTCAACTTTATTTTTGAGTTTAATCTAATGCTTCTCATCTGTTTTTGCCATCAATTGTGAAAAGTATTTTCTTTTTTTGTTCACAGTATCAGAACTCAAAGTGTACTACCAGAAGATTCACTCATTTCTTCTCTGTTTACAGGTTTTACAAGAAGTGCTCAGCCGCTACTCAATACCTGAAGATTTGTTTGGCAAGGTGTGCGTCATAATAGACAAAGTAAGTTGTGCAGTTTTGCGACCGGACTTAAGAGCCATATGCTTTGTTCCTTCTTTTTATGATTGTCATGCAATAGAAAAAAGTCTATGATAAAATTTAATTTTTCTTGCTCGTTTTTTGGATGGTATTTGGTGATCAGATTGAGAAAGTTCCATTGGATGATATCAAAAAAGAGTTGGCATCTGCTGGTGTATCAACCGAGGCTATAGAGCAGCTACTGCAAGTTCTTTCCATTAAGTCGTTGCCAAAGTTAGAAGGTTGGTGTGCTGGCTCAAGAATTTATTGTCTGCAAGCTTGTCCTTATGGGGCAAAATCAACTCTGTTGTTCGAGATTGACTATGGATTATAATTGTGCTTTTTCTATATGTTTCCACATAGAGATACTTGGAGCCAGCGGGGAAGCAGTTGCTGAGCTGAAACAACTCTTTTCACTTGCTGAAAAGTTTGGTTATTCTGAATGGATCCAGTTTGACGTTTCCGTTGTTCGCGGTCTTGCCTACTACACTGGTATTGTCTTCGAGGTTAGATGTTTTTTGCCGTTTGTTTTGATGTCACTTTCATCTTGGTAAATGAATTTGAAAGAATCTATTTTCACCTTCTTTTTTTTTTGTTTTTTTATATATTTATTATGAATCAGGGTTTTGATAGACAAGGAAAGTTGCGAGCCATTTGTGGTGGTGGGCGGTATGATCGATTGCTCTCCACGTTTGGTGGTGATGATATTCCTGCTTGTGGCTTTGGGTTTGGCGATGCTGTTATAGTGGAAGTAAGTGAAAGCATTGTAGATTAAAATGATTGGCTCCAGCTTTTTTTTTTCCCCTGGTCCTGCGACTTTGACTGTTTGCCCAACGGATTTGATTCAATGCCATGTTATAGAATTTCGACCTGTTTTTCATTTTCTGATACTGCTAAATTTAGTTCCTAATGATTTTAGGCTATTTTATACACTCATTTTTTTCCTCCCCTTATCTTGTATTTTGGTTGTGCATTATCAGTTGATCAAGGAAAAGGGTCTTCTACCAGAACTCAACCTCCAAGTAGATAATATAGTGTGTGCATTAGATCCTGATCTTCAAGGAGCTGCTTCTGCAGTTGCTACCATACTCAGAGAGAAAGGCAAAAGTGTAGATTTAGTGCTCGAGAACAAACCACTTAAATGGTAATATATACTCCCTGGTTTCTCATATGGTCTGTGATTTATTTGTAGCACATGGTATCTGCAATGTCTTCATTCTGCATATCGAACTTGTTAAATTTCAGGGTCTTTAAAAGAGCATCACGGATAAATGCTGAGAGGCTCATATTGGTGGGGAGTTCTGAATGGCAACGGGGTATGGTTGGTGTAAAAATCCTTTCTTCTGGTGAACAGAATGAGATTAAAATTGATGAGCTAGAGTGATAAGATTAGATGATCATGATTTTTGTACTTTTCTATATAATTCTAATATTATTGATTCAATTTTGGTTAACTGTTACATTCTTTTTGCCTAAAACCTTTTCTTATGTCCTTGAAATGTTTTTGACCAAATATCAATAAGCCAATGAAGTAGACCACTTCATATGTGAAATTGCGAATGGGGCTACAGTAATGAAGACAGGGCCTTTATATAGGACATAAGTGGAAGAGAGTACTTCGTGAGCACTATAGGACTCTGATTTTTGACAATTTGGTAAAACTGCCATTCCTAAGCTCAAGAACAACTTTGAATTGGCATATCAATACATGATATGAAGAATCAAGTTGATCTGTAAGGGCTATAATTTAGTAATTCACAGTGAAAGTTCATTCTAAAGCATGCATACTTTTGTGCTGCTCTGCAATTTTTTGTGTTTGCTTGGTACTAAAATATGTAATACTCTTGTAAGTTTACGCAGAAAAGAAAAGGAATTTTTTGGGAATTGTTTGCACAAAGTCATTGTCAGCTTCTGGACATGTTTTAGTTTTTGTAACCACCACTAAAATCATCTAACTATCATGTATTTTAATCAGGTCATTGTCGAAAGTTTAAAATCCCCTTGGAGGTGAACTATTTTAATACCATCGACATTGAAGAGCTGAAACACATTTATATTGCTTGCGAAGTTGACTGATATACAGTTATTTGATTTCTCACAGGGCAGATTATACAGCATTATTCAAAATATGTACACTATTTATCCTATTTACAGTTTTGAGTAAAACTACGTAGGTTGTCTTTATTTGGATAAGCTTTTTTTCTTCTGAGAAAGTTTCCATCTAGAATTGCTTAAACTTATTAGACCGTGACACACTTGACATTTTTGTACTAATTTAAGATGAATGTTCCAACATACCCAAAACCCATTATGAAGAAAGCCCCTGCTTGGAGGAACAAATATACGAAAAGGTGATCTTTCCCGTTAAGCATGTCATAGACTGCACAATGCAGCATGAACATTCCCATTAGAAGCTCCAAGACATGAATCCTGTTTCAAGATTTTTGCTTAGGACGTCATGCTGGAATATAAGTTACCATTAAGTAGTTTTGAACTAGGGGGTAAATTTGAGGAAAAAAAAATTATTAGTATCTGTTAATGTTAGAAGTGAACCGTGGACAGAGGGAAATACCTTTCACCAGTTTGAAACCGTGGCTTTAAAACAAATAAATTGTTCTTCAGCTTTGTTGTGTTCCCAAGCTTCTCAGTCACAACCCATTCGTTCACCCTGTTTGCTTCGAGGAGCCCAATGATTGATGCTTTAGTTCTATGGAGTGACATGACATTCTCGAACAAGATCCAAAACACAAGCAGATGCAGAGACCTACCTCAGAGGTAAGAGTATTCTTAAGAATCACTATGAAAAAGTAAGAGGAAATTGAAGGAAAATTAGGTGTTGTTTGTCTTCAGATTTCTGCTACCTTGGGGTGCATAGTGCATTTAGAATTGTAATGATTGCTGGAATGTAAACGGCAATTGGCTTAATGAGTTTGACTTCAGGAACTATAACACTGGCTGGTATGACAACGCAATAGAAGAAGAATGTGACCCAATGTGCAACAATCTTCCTCACGAAAAAGAAAGCATATATCAGATGTAGTCTCTTCCAGATGGATACTCTCTGCATGATATACGAAGGTACTAAGTGCTTTTCTTCAAAATTAATAACTCTAGAGATTAGAGCTGAACATTGTTATTTTAATGTTGAAAGCTCTATTAGCTATGTTTTGTATTTGCAATCACTTACGCCACAAATGATGATTTCTTTGGTCATCTTTCTGAATAGATTAGCTGGGCCACATGACCATCGGTGTTGCTGATACCGATATGCCTTGAAAGTACTTGGTAGTTCATTTCTAACCTAAGAATATAAGAATTGTACGAGGTTCATGACAAGTAGTTAACTGCCAAGTTGGTAAAGATATAAATAGGATTATAGGGTAGAACTCAGAAAGGGAACATTCTAAACTTACACCTAAATCCCCCACAAAGACAAATTTCCAGCCCTTTAGGCTAGCCCTTACTGCTAGATCCATATCTTCCACTGTGGTTCTATCTTTCCATCCACCTGCGTCTTTTATGGTTTGTATTCGCCAAACTCCTGCAGTTCCTATAAATATTATTGGAACTAAGTTGTAGTTAGTATAGTCTGAGTCATGCTCCGTAATGGAATAGAAAGATGAAAATCTGGTGTACTTTACCATTAAACCCAAAGAATGAACATGTTGAGGAGCCCACTTCTTGCTCAACGGTGAAATGATAATCTAGTGACATTTCTTGAAGTCGAGTCATTAGACATTCATTGGCATTCACTAGCATAGTAATACCAAAGACTGAATCAAATCTTGAAATTAAAAAATAAATGGTTGCTAGTAAATTGTCTGAATTATAGGGATACAAAAGTTGTAGTAATATTGTCCTGTTTGTATGTAGCATCTACAATTGTGAAACACCATCCTAACGGCTGTTAAGTAGAAGTAAGATATGGGTTTATTTATTCTAAACCTGTTTATAAATATTACATGTTGGAATAAGATGGTGTGAGACATATATTTGATTAACCTACCAAAAGCCTTACCAAATTTCCATCTGGCCTGAACCAAGCCCAACTCTTGATTCTCAAGAAGATAAGGAATAGTCCTCTTCAGGAAATCTTCATCAGGCTGGAAATCTGCGTCAAAGATCGCGACAAATTCACAGTCATCAACATATTGCTTCTCTAGGCCTTCTTTAAGGGCACCTGCCTTGTAACCGTGCCTATTGTTCCTAGTTTCGTATTTGACATTAATCCCTTTCTCCGTCCATCTATGACATTCCAACTCCACCAAATCCTGCAGGTAAGTGAATTAACCAAAGAATTTATAATATTGCGAGGTAAAATAATGGTAATTCTATGGGGGTTGAATTGATACTTTTAACAGTTCGTTGGTTGAATCATCAAGAACTTGAATTATGAGCCTTTCAGATGGCCACGAAAGTCCACAGGCAGCCCCAATGGATAGCTTATAAACCTGGAGAGATGAAAATGGTATGTTATTTTTCTTTCTACCAGGAAATAGCACTGAACAAGCAAGGCCTGGAGTTTCACCAAGAATGAAATAGCTGAAATTACTGCAATCTGATTCAAGCCAAATGTAGGTAACTTGTGTATCCTTATTTTATCTGTTTTTGACTTCAAGCTCTTATCGGTTGTAGGCAAGACAGATTTTAAGTGCTTATGCAACAAAGAGAACAGCAAATGGACAAAACCGAGTTCTTTATCAGTAGTATGCTGTAGGAATCCACATTGTGACACCTGGCAGAAAATCTAGTCTTCAGATATTTACGTTAAAGTAAGTATGAAGGTCTATTAATCATTGACTCAAGTATAGCCAACTTGCACTCTGCTTTTAACTTAAAAATATGGTATACATTTTTTGAATTTTACAAGATAATGAAATATGTTGTACTCATTCACAATAATGAAATATATTGTATTTATAAACAGCTATTGATTATTGGTCGAAGAGAAGCAAAAAATTGTATCCATAATTATTCCAAGCTAATGATAGACTTAATTAAGCAGATAGTTTCTTTTTTTGGACTCTTTTTTTACCCCGTCTTAAATCTTGATATAATTGATTGTATAGAAAGTCTTGATTCTTGTTTGAGGTAAAAACGGTATCTTCGGCAAGAAAACAGTACAATTCAACTTAAACCAGATCAGGTTAAGCTCTGGGATGAGAATTGAGGGAAGTTCAAATGTTAAGACAAAAACAGTGATTCATGTCAGTGTATTACTTACTAGATATAACAATCAATGCAAGTGATGTGCTGCTGAATTTAGGGAAGTTCAAGCAATGCTGCATACCTCTTTCTCATTGTACATAGGTATTTGAACCAAAACCATGGGGTAGCTTTTGGTGAGCTCGGGAGCTTCTCTCATGCTGTCTAACTTATATTTGGTGTATCTTTTCTTCCTCAGCAGCTTTACAAACAATATTACCGTTGCCATGTAGAGTCGCTCAACAAAAAGCATAACTGACATGACTGAGCACAATATCATTGCTAGGCGTAGAAGTGGTACTATTAGAGGAAGTTTTATGGAATTCCAGGCATAGCTCAGACTACTTGTAACATCATCTGTCACTCTTACCTCAGGCTTTCGAAGAACTAGATTTCTCATGGTAACTGGTGTTAAAGAAGAGAATTCTTAGAGCCTGAAAGGAGATAGTGACTTGATGCAATTATAGGATGCAGCTTGTGCCCAGATGCAGTAGATCCATCAAGTTCGGATTCATGATAGAATGGAAAATAGGAAAGAACACGAAGACATAAGTAGGTTTTGTTGGAAAAATGTAGTACGATGAGTCTACCATTAGAACGGAGGTCTTATGTCTTACAGACACACGGTCTACATGCAAGTAATGAGCGTCAAGGAATTTTATAGCTCTATACCTGGCTGTTGTTGCCAACGATGCAGTTACAAAATTTTCTTGTTAAGTAGCTGGTATCGTAACGTAATTTCTTTTTGTATTCAATTTAGTTTTTGAGCTTTTGGCCTTTCAAATTTCATGCTATACGTCAGATGGTGCCTGGTGGCAAAAGAATCAAGCTGGCATTTCTTGTTTCGTATCTAATGTCCAGGTATGCTTCTATCTATATGACCTTTTCATCTGTTTTTTTCTTTCTTTACAATTACCTACAATAAACAGCTATTTCTTCTTCTGGAAGTCTCTTTCTATCTTTTTCTAAGTCGGCAACATAAATTTAGATTCCTCACTTTTTTTTGCTGTATTTTAGCAGTTTTAGATGGTTTGATTCTAGAAACATAATTCACTTGTCAGTTCTACTTTTGCATAATCAAACTATGAACATAATGGTCCATATGATCCAAAAATTGCAGAGTTTCTCTGTTTCGACAACCTTTCTAGAGATAGTTTAACTGCTTTGGTTCATTAATGTTTCCCTCTAATTCTAACTGGATCATATAGTATTACCCCTTTCAAAACAACTAGAATTAAAAAACTGCAAGGAAACTAATAAAAGCACAAGTAAGAAAACATAGACTCAATCAAAACCAGATTTATATGTTTAATTAAGTGCAAATGACAACTTGCAGACTTAAATATTAAGAGAGTACTGCTTGATGACTATAAAAACGACAACAATTTTTTGTCGAACTCAAATAACTGAAAAGAAGCAATAGCGCAAACTTTTCAGTCAGAAAAAGACAAGGTTTTGGCTTGATGTGTGTAATCCAAACTTGTTTTGCATATTCTAGTCAAAAGCAGACAATAACTTCTACGCATCATCTTATTTGTTTGTTTCCTTAGGAATTAGTGTACTGTTTATTGTCGTAATTTGCTCATAATTAAATGCATGATCAGTGCTTTGAGTTTATTTGTAACTTATTCTTTAGCTTTATTATTAATTATGAATAGGAGGGCAATACGAGCCGGAGCTACATTTATGCAAGATTGAAAACAACTCAAAATGCAACTTTTTTATGAAATCATCCAAATATGCTTCACGATATGTTTTTGCAAAGAAATTTGTAGTTCCATTCAGCCTTCAGGTTTTGCTATGCTTTTCTTACTGCTACTTTTCTTTCTGTTTTTAGTGTTTCATGGGTAGCCACTAAAGCGGATATGTGCGAACTGAGGTGGTTCTTAGAAAGAACCTCGTATTTCCTTCACCAATTTTCCAGAAAATATCAGGTTTCAAGGTTTGTCGTTTTTGGGTGTTTTCAGGTATATTTGCTGGTTTCTTAATGCGTTAATATTCTCCCATGTTTGAAAAGCTCTATCAATATTTTAGATATGAAAATATTGTATCCCCAATGACTTTCTCCAAGGTTGTCACTGCTATTGACACTTTGACAGCTCATCCTAATCTTTTGATATTTTTCTTTAAAATATCATTAACTTTGTCAATAATTGTCATTCATTAGATAAGTTGTTAAAATGTGTGATTTGAGAAACAATTTTAGGGACGGCCTTGGGACAGCAGATTTCCATTCATATTTTAGAGCTCCTTTGTCTTTTTGTTAATATTGCAGCAGTGTGGATTAGAGAAGTGAAGGGCTTCATTAGTTACTAGCACAATTGTCTTTTTATATATATCTCCTTTTCCTTGCAAGAAGATTTTCATGACATGACATGACATGACATCATATTGAATTACTTGTTGGAGAATATTATAAACCGCTTCTTTCCCTTGCAATGAACAAAGAGAACCGCACTTGGAAAAAGTTAAAAATGGCTATAAGACTCTTATCCACTCGTATATCTCTGTTGAAGATGGTTCTTCTTTTCAACACCATAAATAGAAGGGCATTGTTGTTCATCATCCCGTGCACCAGCATACTTGTGTTAAGAAAAGAGAGGACATGCAATGAAATTGGATTAAGAATTTGAATACAAGACAAACAATAATATATTGGGTTAGTAAACCCCTTGGTTCAACTTCAATCCACACAAATTGAGTAGCCCTGAACTAACCCGTTGAGTTGGGCCAATCTCCTACACATGGGTCGGTCAGGTCCACAGAAGTGGTTTTGGGCTGTAGAGTACTTGGATTCTGGTGGATTTTGTCCCCGAAGGCAACGATTTTATGCAACTCTTAATTAATAGTGCAAGACTTTTTTTTGACATCACACGACTTATGATAGTTTAAAAAGCATATGAAATTAATTTTTTTCCTACACATAAACACATTATATCTTCTAAATTTATGTTATCGATTTATTCCTCAAATTTAAAATAAAATAATGTTCAATCGGAGTTTAGATTAAAAAAGAAATTTGTCTTTTTTATTTGTTTTCTCTTCTTTTTTCATTTTCATCTCTGATTAAACATAATTTTAGTTTTAAATTTGAAAAATGAATTGATAACATGAAAATAGAGGATGTAATGTGCTGTGTAAGAAAAAAAAAATATTTTTATGCATTTTTTAAGCTACTATAAGCCGTGCATTATCAATAGTGCACAAAATTGTCACCTATTATAGTCGTTTTTCTTTGATAGTTTGGTTTTGAATTGAGGCATAGCAGTTTTTCTCTTTGAAATGAAAAATATCTTTGATGTTAAAGAATCTTTCGTAAAGTTTTCTTCAGAAATATATCTAGGAAATCAATTCATGCAAACGAGCCCCAAAGTCACTTGATAAGCGATTGCGAATGTTACTAGGCCTCACAGGATGAAGTGTTCTATATATTGTCAACTTTAGGGGGTGAAAAGAGAGCAAGTGATCGCACAATGAGAGGGAGTATAAGAAAAAAAAACACGTATTTTTTCATTCTAGGGCTACAACCGAGGCACGCGCCCGAATATCTTCCGACGCTCAAAGTTTGATAGTTGGGAATCACGGACTAAAATTCGATCGCTCTCGTAGAGCTTCGAGACAAAAATGGATAAAATGAAAAATTCGAATAGTTATGTTGGTGTTTCTGTTTGCTGCTTCTTTCCTTTTGTCCTTCTTTTCAGTTTCTTGTTTGGCTAAGTCTAGAAAGGTCGTGCTCAAAGGGCCAATTGGACTAAGCAAATTCGCTTATCACCGAGTTGTGACCACTTGGATTGGCAATCTCCTCTCTCCATCATAAGTTGGCTCCTCTTTTTAAAAAAAAAAAAAAAAAGAGAGAGAAGAGGGAAAAAAAACAAAACAAAAACAAAAACGAAATATACTCGGACATTTGTAGCATTTTCTTGGCTTCTCAAAATCCTGTGTTCATTTTTGGGTGCCGAAAGGAAACCATAGAAACTAAAGAATGGTCCGAATTCTCAATTCCCTCAAGTCCATATACCATGAGTTATGGTAGAGCATAAGAAAATGCCCTACTAATAATGACTTCTCTAAACCATCATATTCGAATTTGGAATTGATTAAATTAAAACCAAATATGTACTTTTAACTAGAATTTATTAAAATTTGACAGTTAAAAATCAATCACTTTCGATGGTGTGCTTACATTAATTCTCTACCACAAAAATCAATGAGATATTTATTCGTTGGCCTATCACATAAATTCCTTTTTTCTTTTTTTTCTCTCTCTCTCTCTCTCTCTCTCTCTCTCTCTCTCGTATGCCACAGTCCGCAAGTTGCAAGAGGATTTAGCTTTCTACTTTTTCTTTCTAAAGGAAGTAAAGTATCAAGTTGATCACTTGTAGCCAAACAACACAATGCATAGGGATTCTTTCTATATCCATGTACTTGGGAAGAGCACAGAAAATGCTACTAGTTTTTAGTCATTTTCACAAAAGTCAATTCCCAAAATATCTCCTTTCGTTTGCTAATTGTTTCAAACAAGCCTCTCGAAAAGCAACACGCTGTACAAAACCATCGGTCATCACAAAAAAAGGAAATATCTCGTTCAAATAATCATAATTAGAATACTATTTATGTGCTTGTTGGGAAAAATGTCGAAATGGCATTATCACGAACATAATTTCCCAAAATATCTCCGATTATGTTGCGAAATGTGCTTATCGGAATTAGAAAACTGTCAGGTTGAACCTTTATGAAGCAACAATGAAAGAAAGTTGCTAAATAATTAATTGGTAAATAAAAATGAAAATGGCAAATATTATCAAATTTTGGGAAATTCTTTGGTGGGTCTTTTTTTTGGGAAATCGTAAGAAATAGCCTAAAAAAAATTTATTTTTAAAGTCCGGCCCATGTTTCAAAAAATTAAAACAATAACCATGTTACGAATTGTATAACAGAAAAGTGTCACACAAAATATAACACATCTGTAAATATTTGTAAAATATTTTGTAACACTTCAAGTTTTACTCATTATTTTTTGAAGTGTTAAATAATATCTTACAAATATTTATAAATCTGCTATATTTTGTGTGACACTTTTCTGTTATACAATTCGTAACATGGCTATTTTTTTTAATTTTTTGAAACACAGGCTATCATTTAAAACAAATATTTAATTTTGGCCTATTTTTGCAACTCTCCCTTTTTTTTTTTGTGGTGGGAATCAATTTTGGACCGTCAGATTTACCTTTTTAAGATACAGGACCCACCAAAAAAATAAATCTGACGGTCCAAAACTGTTTCAAAAAAAAAAAAAAAAACCAACCGAAGAAGTTCCCTCAAATTTTACTCCTTTTTCATTATACGGTATTGCTAAGTCAAATATATACATATATAAAATGTGGAACATTTATCACGAGCTAATAAACCTATGTTAATTAGTTATATCGTTATATCTATCTACGTTAGACTAAAAAAAAGGATGGCATATAGGACAAAAGATTTGGTTGCTTTATTAGAGTTATGAGGAAATGAAATTGATCAACGGACAGTTGTTTTACAATATGTCTCAATAAACAGCTAAAGTGTCAAATAAAATTGTTTTTCCCATTGGCTTTTCTTTTGTCTGTATTAGATCACATAAAAAAGAATACATATTCATACTCGCCATAAAGCCACTCACATTTAAGATTACTAGATTAAAAAATAAAATTGTTTTGTGATAACTTGTAATTGTTTTATCAACAAGGATTTTGTGTGTACATCATATTTTGCTAGGATTTTCATTTGAAATGCATAATTTTTAAGTCTAAGATTTCATTGATTTATTAATCCAATAAGGGTGAAAATCACGAAATACATCAACTATATATCTTACCATAGAATATTTTATGGAAGGTGAAATGTTGAGAAGATTTAGGAGTGGATTATAGGAATATGGTCGATTGATTGATAAGGGAGATTACATTATAAATTATAAATCATTACCATCATACTTAGACTACAATTTTGATACTTTCATATTGACTTAATTTTAGATAAGAGAATATGCAAAACAGCCTCTATCTCCTCTCTAATATGCTATATTCTAAGTTTAAAATTATCCCATGATGACGCATGAATAGTTATATTGCTTTTACTTCTATAGTAATGCATCACTAATAATAATAATAATAATAATAATAATAATAGGATATCTCATAATATGGTTGAAAAAAATACTTCAACTAGGATATACTTGACTCAAGATAAAATCATTGTACGTATATATAACACGTGGTAGGTTGTTGTGAGATATAAAATCACCGTATTATATATAGCGAGATTTGTATGACCTTTACAATAGCAATATTAGAGATCCACTATCATAAAATCGTCGTACTATATTGGAAAGGTTGATGTGAGCAGTACTATATATGGTAGCAATAAAGATTTTTTATTATTAAATTATTGTATTACGTGGGGAAATTAAATTAGATAATAATAGAGATTCTCCATCATAAAGCAGTTTCTAGATCTGTTAAAATCAGCGTATTATAGGAGAGTAGTGGTGTGACAATAATAATAATAATAATAATAGAGATTCTCTACAATAAAATCACCGTACATGCAGTGCTATATTAAGAGGTTGGTGTGAGCATTAATACAATATAGAACATTAATAATAAATAGAGGTTCTCTACTTGAAAATCATCGTATTACATGGAAGAGGTGGTTGCGAGCAGTACTTAACCATAAAATCACCGAATTATAAGAGGGAAGTAGGTGTGACCATCACAATAATAATAATGATGATTCTTTACCATATAAATCACCGTACTATATGCAAGAAATGTTTGTGTCAGCACTATATTAATTAGATTAATAAAGGTACGACATTATTTATGTGATACGTCACTTAACACTAATAAGAGGTGAAGTAATGATAGTATAAAACGCTAATGTATCGAATTTAAAGTAATTGAAACATTATTTTTTTTATATTGAAATTGTTTTGGTAGGGAGTTCTAAGTTGTTAGGTTTATTGTTTTATAATTTTATAAAAAAGATAAATGTGACGATTCAGAATCCTATCCTAGCAATCGTATATGATGAAGTGTCTCTTTTATATTATTACTTTATCATTTATTATTGTTACACAAAAAGGCTTATAAAATTAACGTATGTGTTAGGGAACGCAGAGATATTTTCTAAAATCACCACATTAAAGAGGTTAGTGTGTTGTGAGCAGGTTGGTGTAAGGGCAGTGAAAAATTAGAGTTGTAAATCATGAAGGAAGGAAGGGAATGAATGAATGAAGGTGGACTGGTGGTGGTGGCCGGTGGGTGGTCCATTCCAATTCCATATATATATATATATATATATTGGTGTGAGTGAGTGATTGAGTGGTGGTTGAAAATGGCCACGTGACCAAACACAGGTCATTGGGGTTTTAGACCACGAGTCTCATTATCATATCAGGTGGGAGGCTCAGATTGACTTGTTGTCTTCTTCCTATTGGCTTACCACTCCATTTCCCACGTGCAAACCCACGTGGCCTCGTCGTACTACTTTTTTTCTTTTTTTTTTTTCTCTACATATTTCCTTTTTCAAACTCTGAGTCTCTGAGCTTTGCGTTTGGGTTGTACACTTGTACTATCATCAACCCTTTATTATACTTCTGCCTAGCTAGCTCTGCAGGCTCTCATTATTTATTGCCCAAAAAACTCAACCATGTCATTTCATCCCTCTCTCTTTCTCTCTCTCTATATCTATGTGTATATATATTCTCTCTCGCTCTCTCTCTCTTATTAGTGATCTCTACTTCAAAATATTCATCTTCAATGTCTTTTTTGTCTAATATACACACACACGTACATATAGAACATTGGCCTCTTTGTTGTTGATCACCATATTTACATTTTAGGGTTTGCAACATTGTTGAGCGTTGTTAGCCAAAGTGGTTTCATTTCTCTGCATTTGCACCTGCACCTCCAAAACTGTCTATAACATTTATACATATATATATTTATATATATATATATAGGTATTTGCATAGGTCTTGTTTGGATAGCAATTTAAACCTAAAGTTTTTTTTGTTTAAATCCTTTTGTTATAGTAAACCTATTCACAAAATGTCAAACTTAAATTTTTTCTATTATAGTAAAATGTTGTTTAAATTCTTATCCAAACGGATCTAAGTGAATTAAGCAAAATCAAGTCATACATATATATATATATATATATATTATGTGTATATGTATGGATAATGGTAGGTGCAGGTGCACTTGCAGATGAATGCCTCCTTTGGTCTCTCTCTCTCTCTCTCTAGTGTGATCTGATGGGATGCCACAGCTTGAAGGAGATCATGATCATGATCAATACACTACATGTGGGTCCATGTGATTTTCTCTCTCTCTTTCGTATTAACTATTCCATTTAATTATTAGGTAAGCTTCATCGGAGATCTTTCTTTTTGAGCAATTATCTTATCCTAAACTGTAGTCTTGTTTACTTTTGTAAAGAAAAAAGTGAAATGAATGATCATTGAGATCTTTTTGAAAAGTTATTTATAAAATTAAAATCAAATTCGATATTTAGTTACTTATGCCTAATTAATTCTTTGTGCAACCCTAATTCGGGATTTTTTTTTTCTTTTTACTTATATAATTTGAGCTAATTTCTATAGTTCGATTGTCAATTTATTTTTTTTTTCTTTTGTAGCTTATGATGTGTTGATTCTATTTGGTGATTTAATTTGGAGTAGTTGTTTACAAAATCATCAAGATTATTTTCTTTTCTTATGTTCAACAACTTACTTAAGTATACCATTGCTGTGATTATTTGATATTAATTGATGTCATGAAACAAGAAGGTGATGCACAAAGAGATATATATACTAATGACCTGGTTTTTGTCATATATTCAAGAGCATATAGCATAATTAAGCAAATAAATTGTCAAATTTCTTTAAGTTGATATCATTCACATATTCATGTAATCTTGATATGGTGCTATAGTGTTTGTACGAGTATTTAAGGAACAAAAATATATACATAAAAGAAACTGAAATATTATGCGCATTCAATAAATTCAGGGAAAAAAATTAACTTTAAACCAGAATATAAATGCAATTCAATGCCTCAATATGTAATTATATGTAATTGTTAAAATTATAATACTGAAGATTTTTGTTTAAATAGTTTAAATCATGTTGCTATAGTAATTACATTAATAAAAAGTCAAACTTAAACCATATTAATTGGTACAATAAAATGTTGTTTAATAAACAAGGCCTTAATTATCTCAATTGGATGGTTTTAAAAAAAAATTGACAAGTGGAATAGATAAAATAAATACATATAGATAGGAATTGTGTGCTGTTGCGAAAAGCTAAAGTTTGTACATGTACATAAACTTAAATTTGCATTTTTGATAATCGCTCTCATTTTTGTTTATCATATTCATCTTAAGCATAGACATGATCTAGATATACAATAAGATGGGAGATTATGAAGAAAATAGTACATCGACAAGAATTTGCTTGTGTTATCCAATTAAAAGAAGGTAATTTTATATTGTTTATTCGATTTTGTTATCTTTTTCTCTTCATACAATCAGTTTATGCACTTCATCTCAGTCGGATAGAATTTTAAGAAACCGGATAAAATAATTATGTAGATAGATAGGAAATTTGTCTTGCGAAGGGATAGGGATAAATATTGTGGTTTAAAAATGAAAGGTCTTCCATGAGCTTGAATATCTGTTCCAATCTTGAAATATGGGCATGCATTGTCGTGATATGAGTCCCATATATATAGACGGATATTCTTAAAGTCAGTGTAGGGCTATATATATATATATATATATATATATATTAGTGCTTGGCCTTGACCATAGTGTTTGTTTCGTATAAATACGAAGGAAGTACAGATATATAATATAGTAGTTTATATATAGTTATCTATAGAGGGTATATATATATATTAAATTTATCTTCATTTCCTACGCATATTTAAGTTGATTTTCAAATGGAAAAATTATATGCACGCGTGCCTTTCAAAGCAGCTAATTGTTTATATATATGTGTGTGTGTATGTTGCTCTTGTCATATGAAAGCTATGCAAATTATATTTCTGTTTATTTTAGTTTCATCCCCGTATAATGATTCTTTAATGATATTTCTAATTGATCTTTTTCTTCTTTGGAATACAAATCCTAGTAAATAGTATATGTACTTGACGTTTCTAAAATCTACTTGTAATATCAATCAATGAGATAGATTTGTGTTCTCCGTCAATTGATGAAATAAAAGTATATAATGCTTTTATTTCATTGTCATATGTCATAACAAATTTATATACATGCTTGCTAATTCACATATGTCTCAACTTTTTACTCTGAAATTAACATCAATATGATATTTTTGGAAGCATTTTTGTTAGGGGTTTTATTTTGATTTTTCTATGGAAATATAAATCACTCAGGCTCCATTTGGTGGGACTAAGTATGAAAGGAAGTCGTTTTTTAGACGATTAGGAAATTAATTGTGACAATAGATTATAGGAAAAAAATAATTGGATTTTAGCTTCAATATCAATATTGAGGATATTGATTCATTCAAAATAGGACGGTATATTAAGAGGAAAGGCCTAAAAAAATCAATTGCAAAGAGTATATATATATATTATTCTTCTCCTCTCAACTTTTCACTTATTTAAAGCATATCATTGCTGGGATCAAATTTGTACTAATTATTAGGAGTCACGTGTTAGCATCCGATCGAGCTAAGTCACGAGCAAGCGACCTCGACCGCATACGATCAGATTACTCCATAGGTGAGCTGTGATTTAGTGGAATGAGCTATCATTGATTCGACTCCCTAACTACTTGACTTCTACTCGAGGTTACCTGGTTGACACCCTATACACAACAAACGTATTTTACGCACGCTGACAAGCTGAACAAAGTTAAACGAGCTAGTTTGAGACGACAACACGTGGCGAACAAGTTGACTTAAGATGGTGCCATGTGGTAAGCAAGTCGATCAGTATAAGAGATAAGAAGCACGGGCCCTCCTGCAAATCAAGGAGGTGACCAACATTCAAATCAGCCCGCAATCAGGTAAATATCTTAACTCCTGATTCAAACTAACAAATAAGGATGAAATTCAAGAAACAATAATTTGGATGAGCCAACCCAACGAGCTACGCAACCTTAATTTACATCTTTGGCCACTTATGCGACCTAAACATACTTAGAGAGAATATTTGTTCTGATTGAGACGGAATTACCTAATCACTTCCTTTTTACAGGACCTCTCGACGTAGCTTGTAGGATTCTACGTGTAGATCAAAGGCTTCATCATTAACGACGATCAAGTGATTTTAGATCACCCACGTCTACAAATTCTCTTTATTGATTTTGTTTTGATCTCCCATAAAACTTAGTATTGAGAAGAGAAAATGGAAAGAGAAATTTGGTTGAGAGGAATATTAGTAAGTAAATTACTCAAATGTAATTTTTTGTTAAAGGAATTGTATAGGAGGGACTGAAATCAAATATTAGCCGTCAAACACCAATTAGACCATATATTTGATCTACCAACCAAGGTCGAAATATAAAATGAACAACGTACTTAAAAATTCTTACCTTTATTTATTTTCCTCTTGTAAATTGTATATCTGCCTCTTTTCCAATTTCTCTTCCTCCTCTCCAACAAAATCAACAAAGACACAAACAGCCTTTTATTTTTTCGGCTCATAAGTATACATCTTAGCTCTTACGGGTGTTACATGTGTTCTTCATATACAATTATACATAAAATAATACAAAACGACACAGATTGAAGGACATAAAGACGAGCAAATAGCCAATTTTAAATTGAATTCTTATAGATAATCAATTATATAAATAACTTTATGACATATTGTAATATTTAAGGTTCATAACAATTCCTATATTTGTGATTCATGTTGATAAATTATTTTTGCTGATCACGTCTATTTTTATGTCTATTTTATATCATGCTTAATCAATAAATTATTCAAAAATTTTAGTTTTTTTTAATTTAAATTTTTTATTTTATTTTATATATGATCTATATACCATAAAACGTCAACAACATCCCAACAAAAATGACTTGTATTAACAACTAACCTTGACACATAACTTACATAGAAAAATATATTAATCATTCGAAATTAAAATTCTGGAAATTCTCCAAAATAAGAATTGAATTTGACCATTCAACAGTACCTTATTTATTCATTCAAATAAATAATTTCAAGCAAAATTTGTATTAGATGGGCCATTGATCATTGGGCCGATTACATAAAAGCCCAAATCAAAACACAATCCCAGCTTGGGATGCTCAAAACGGTTAGTTTCGACAGAGACAACGACACAAACCAACCAACTAAAAGTCAAAAAGCCCTTTTGTCGTCGTTTTCTTTGTTTTCAGTCGAATCAGAAATTAGAAACCCTAATTTGAACTCAGAGACGCCATAGCCGAACCAGAGGAGAGAGGAAATCCGAAGCCACACCAAAAATGGGCGGCAAATGCCCGCACAGAAGCGTCAAGAAGCGAAGATACGCTCACAAAACAGCGCGCCGAACCAAGTTCCTCGTCAAAGATATCCTTTTTTTTCCCCTCTTTCGATCGATATTTTTTTAGGGTTTTGCGTGTGATGTTTCGTTGTTGTTCATCGATTTCGATTGGTTTTAAAGTTCTTTTCGAAGCTTTCATGGTGGAACTTTCCTTGACTTGTGATGTTGTCGATTCGCACGCGATGATCTGGTGTACGATGAGCTGAAGAAGCCTGATGAGGAGAAAAATCCCTTGCCTGTTGACGAGGACCTTCCTGGCATGGGACAGTACTATTGCCTACACTGCGAGTACGATTTTTGTTTACTTTTTGCCTTTTTTTTTTCTTTTGCATATTTAAGATCTGTTTGGCTGCCGAGAAAAAGCGAGAAAGTAAACGAGCATAGGAATTTTGGGAAGGGAAACGATGTAAATTCGGTTTATCTGAGCATCGAATAGAAACAAGTTGAGATTTTTCTGGTTTTGCATGCCTGATGGTCATGTGTAACTTGGGATTTGAGTGTCACTCGGCTAAGTTTGTGCCTTTGTTGTTTTCATGTTGCAGCCGATACTTTGCTAATGTCACTGTGAGAGATGAGCATTTCAAGACAAAGCGTCACAAGAAGCGGTAATTAAATCTTTTACCTACTAATTTTATGTCATGCTTTGCTTTCTTTTCACATTGTTGCTTGTATTGCATGGTTAATGCTACTTTGTGTAGTTGATTAGTTGGAACTTTGTGTATCAGAGTAGTTATATGACTGCAAAAAAAAAAAATCAAGTTGACTCGCGATAATGCATTGGTGCTTAAGAAAAGTTTTCGTCATTCCTTATTCAGACGATAGCATACGCCAAATATTATTTAGTAGTAGCAAGAGCAGTTACACTGAAGATGGTAAATTTGATTACTTTTGTACCCTATAAATCATCTTGGTTCTTGGACTTTACTGTGAGTTTATACTCATCGTATCGTTCTCAAGATGAGAGCCTTGCCACGCCATCATAACTGTATGGGAAACTAGTAGATGAAATGTAACTAGTGAAGAACTAAAGTAATAGCACCACGGTCATTTATTGGAGTGGCTAGTCCTAAAGTGTCGTAGAGATTGCTATTGACGCTTGAAAAAGCATCTGATTCTCTACAACAGAAGTTGAGAACTTTAAATGCATTTTACAGCAAAATGGCTATTTATTACAATTGATGTTGACGTTTTTTTTCGGCTCTATCATTCTGCTTCAATTTTGCATATCTTTTTCATTATGGTTTGACCACGCCTTGCCAAAGGCACATAGATAAATTTTCTCTCCCTAAATGATTTATCCTCGGCACAGGTTGAAGCTAATGATGGGGCCTGCCCCGCACACCCAACTCGACGCTGATTTAGCAGCTGGAATGGGAATGCCAGATAATGGCCCGAAGCTTATGTCCATGTGAAGCCGACCGAAGTGTGAGCTGTTGAATTTTGTTTTTCTATTGCTTTTGCATTACAAGAGTGAAGGATATAACAGTTGTAAGAATTACTTCTCAGCGGAGAATTTGTAGTAAATTTTGCAAATGATAAATCGATTCTTGCTTCTTGTATTCTAATGTTATATAATTCTCTAATCAATTCTAGCATATCTAATATTCGTTATCTGGTGTTGTTAAGTTTGTTTTGAAGCCTCGTGAAAGATGCCCTTTGCTTTTGTTGTTCTTGTTGTTGTTTTCTTTTCTTTTTTTTTATTAGTGAAAATACCTTGGTTCAGAAGGTAATTCTCTTATTCTCTCCTTTCATTTATTCTTTTCACCTGTATCGTCGATCGTCCTATGTACTTTTCACTTGTTTAAGTTCAATTAGGTGATTTTCTAAATCAAAAAAACAAAATAAGAAAGTGAATTTTCAAATTCAAGTATATGTGTTGTCTGAGAGGCTCGAAAATTCGCTGTTTTGTTAGTGCAGTTATGTTTCTTAGATCTCCTTTCAGGTTTAACACCTTATTCACTCTAGTATCTAGTTGTTATGGACATCATAGTGGGTTAGTTATCTAGGAATCTTACTTTGAAACATAAATAAATAAAAATGATGATACGGTTATTACAAAATCCCATCTGTAAGTTTGAAACTCACAGAAAGCAAAAGGTTATGGACAAGTCCTATTACCAAAAATATGAAAGTTAATAAACTTTTTAGTGATGAGAATTTTACTTTTGAACTATGGAAATATGGAACTGATTCACCACCAATTGGAAGGGAAAAGGCCTGGTCTGCTCAATCAAGCCAAGCACAATTGATTGACGGGGCCTCTCTCGCACGGTCGAGTCCGGCTCGGCTTATGGGTCCCACCTTTCTTTCACGGTCGAGTTGTACTCTTGCAATGCTCTTTAGAATTGCCTTTAGTTTTAGAACCCCCCTCTTCGGAGAAACCGTAGCTATGATGGGCACAACTGTGTGGCCTGAGAAAGAGTCTGTTGTTGCATCTTTGCAGCAGAAAATAGTGCCTTTTAAGCTGGAAATTGTGATATTGTTTAGATCTTGTATGTCCAAAGCTACAAACTCAGAGAATTACATAATGAACCGAACCAACCCTTTAGTCAGTGTCCTTGTCCTGGTTCTCCTTAAGGTTCTGTTTCTGTTTCTGGTTTTGATTCTCTCCACTTTTCTCTATCTTTTTGCCCCTTTTTTCCTCTTTTGTGATCTGGGTTCATTTCATCTCCACTGTGGCTTGGCTTTTAGTAGTAGAGTTGTTGTTATCAAATGAGCTGTGAGGCATGTTTTGTCTCCTGCTTCCATCACCACCAAAATATCCTAATTTCTTTTTTAGTAGTTGAAAAGTGTGATTGTTTGATGTGTAGATTCCCATAAATTTTGGGAATTTGGTTACATGTCTTTGAAAATTATATATATATATATATATATATATATATATATATTGCTAATTGCTACAATCACTCAGATTTAGATAATGGAAAAATATATACATTTCTCTTGATCTGATTAAAACCCAACTGCTTAAAAGTCGTAACTATGAGTACCAATATGGTATTTTCCATTACTACTAGCCTTGTCAATTTAATCATACAAGAAAGAAAGCCTCAATGATTCTGCTGTAAATATCTGGCCCTTTTTTTTTTTTTTTTTTTGTAAGAAACCATGATTATTGATATGCTTAGAGTAAAATCATTGCTGTCTGAGGACTGAGGTGGTATAATTATAATCATATTGTTTCATGCTTTATATTCCTGTCTCTTTTACTTGGTTTTCATGTTATTTAGATTTTCCATCCAGACAAGGAAAAAGAATTTGTAAGTCAGTAAAACAGTCATAATAGCCTGTCTGTCTCTGTGTCTCTGACTAAAAGAAAGCACAAGGTCACAACTCTCACTCCACTACCAGGGAAATGAAATAAATAGTCACCATAAATCTTACCTCAATAAATATTAGCCATATGGACCATAGAAATCTCACATCACTCACTGCTTTGACTAACATGCTCTCATACTAAAACACATAAATCTATATATACACAGCACAATAAATAACAATAATAACTATATAAAATGAAACAGTAATATGGCTGCAGAGAAGACCCATCACATGGACCAACAAAAGTCGCAATAAGCCACTTCCATTAAGCACATCACTGGCCACTCAAATCCTTGTATTTCTCAGCAACAAAGAGATCAAATTGTGGGGTCTTCAAAATATGTCATTTTCCTTTACCATTATCCACTCTTTTTTTCTTTTTCTTTTCTTTTCTCTCGACGCTTGTGAATAAACAGTCACTTGGGTTTTTGGTCTCTGTCATTTTTTTTCTTTAATCAAAAACACTATTTCCCTTTCAACCCATTGCTTTCTTGTCTTGAAAACTCATGCACATGTGCAAGCCACATGTGGACTTCCAACCCAATAATGTTGTTCCCCACAAAGCTCTTATCATAAATATATGCATATCCAAATGGCATGAAAATGCCTGGCTAGTGGCAATTTTGTTTTCTTTTTTTTCTTTTTTTTTTTTGCTTTGAATCAAGAATAACCATTGGCATTGTCAGCACTTACATGCTACTCTTTCAAAGTCCACATCCCATGCCATTATAACAATTTCCATGCAAGGACTATCAAATGTCAATGCATGAACCTTTTTTTTTTTTTTTTTTGAGCCGATAATTTGAAGGTTTGAACAAAACTTGTAAAATGCCATTGGTAAATATTTATGTCCCTCTATCAAAGAGGGATTGATATATAATGCAACAGTGTAAATAACTCTATGTTATCATCTATTCAATCTTAGGTATTGCTTGTTATCATTGTCCTTGACACATTCAAAAAGATAGAACATATAGGGTAAGATGAGAAAGAAAGGGCAATAGACATACTATACCAAATAAGAAATGAGAAAAACAAAAGCAAAAGAAGAACAAAAAACCCAAAAAATCAAAAGGTGTATATGGATATATACTCCTCTCTCTCTTTTTCAAGTGGTATTTTTTTTTTCCACCTTATTTGCCTTCTCTTTCCTCTTCTTCTTTTGGTCTTGATGATGAAGAAGTTGAACCTGAAGCCATACCTATGACTTGGCTATGTGTGAACCTTTGTAGCTGTATCATCCTTGCGTAACACCCATCAGGGTAATTCTTCAACAGATGAGAATGAGAACCTTGCTCGGCCACTTTCCCGTCGTCGATCACCGCGATGACGTGCGCGTTTCGAATGGTTGAAAGCCTGTGCGCAACCACGATTGTGGTTTTCCCCGAGCAGGCGCGCTCTAGAGCCTCTTGGACGGACCTCTCTGACTCAGCATCGAGTGCGCTGGTTGCCTCATCAAGCAACATGAGCTCGGCTTTTCTCAAGAATGCGCGTGCGATCGCAACCCGTTGTTTCTGTCCCCCAGACAATTGGACGCCTCTCTCTCCGACGAAGGTTTTGTACCCGTCAGGCAAACCGGATATGAACTTGTGTGCATTGGCCATGGTCGCAGCCTCAATGATCTCTGCCTCGGTCGCTGATTCATGTCCGTAGGCAATGTTTTCGTAGATGGTCGTGGCGAAAAGGCACGGTTCTTGAGGTACGACCGCAATGTGCCTTCTGAGGGACTTGAGATTGTACTTTCTAATGTCTTTCCCGTCGATCATGATCCGGCCTGATGATGGGTCGTAGAAACGCTGTATCAATGAAATAACTGAGCTCTTGCCACACCCGCTAGGACCGACAAGCGCGAGAGTCTTGCCTGCTCGAGCGCGCAGAGTGAGATCGCGAAAGATAGCAACATCCGGGCGCGTAGGGTAAGAGAAATCTACATGCTTGAACTCAACTTCCCCGCGCAGCCTATCAGGAGCTGCTGTGGCATCAGGATCATCGGGTTCAATTTCAGTCTTGCGGTCAAGGAGTTCAAACACCGAGCGCATGGCCCGTCCGCCCTTGATGAAGTCGGGAGCTAGAGTAAGGGTTTCGGCAGCTCCATTGGCGGAGACCATAAGGACCATGAAAACTCTGATCGTTTTTGAGAAATCAGATATTCCGTGCTTTACAAGCCACGAAGCGTACCAAAGACCGAGTGCATATGAAGCGTAGAGCGCAAACTGAGCTATCCCAAATCCACTCCCAGCAATCTGACCCTTCCAGAAGCAGCGGCGCAATGGAGCCTGTAGGTTGGTCGAGAACAGGCCGACAATTTTCCCCTCCGAATTGAAAGCCGCAACAGTCCGGACATTGGCTATGGCCTCGCCGGCTAGTTGGGTGGCCTTGGAATGGGCTGCTTCAAGGTCTCCAGAGAAACCAGTCATAAACATTTTCTGTTCAAATCCGAAAGAAATAAAATCACTTATTAAGAAAGTTTTAATGGCAAAAAAATCCACCACAAGCTTCGAAGAAAATAAACCTGTAAAACAGTGGCAGCAACGACCACGGGGAAAACAGCTACAAGGACGAGGGCGAGACGCCACTGCAGAACGAACCCCGCAGTGCAAGCAACTAACATGAGCGCTGTATTCTGCACAATCACTGAAATCCTGTCTCCAATGGCCGACCTGACGTTATTGGCGTCAAGAGCCAGCCTAGCCGCAACCCGAGCGCTCTCATTCTCCTCCTGGTCGAACCACGCCATTTCATTCTTCAGCACAGCAGCCAGCATCTTCTCCCTCACGCGTTTCGTGAGGTTCTCTCCAACGATGTCCCAAAAGAAATGCTGCAGCGTGTTGAAGAGAAGCGCAGCCGATGACAGTCCAATCAAGAGGTAGCAGTATTTCCCGATTTCTCTGATCATGTAAGCGTGGTCCGGGTTGTAGTAGATGCTGAGAACGGCGCTCAGAACGTATGCGAAGAAGGCACTTAGAGAGCCACAAACAATGGAGCCAATCGAACCAACTAAGGCATAAACCCATTCGGGGGAATTCATCTTTGCGAGGCGCCAGAACGAGCTCGCTTGCTCCTTGAAGGCAAGCTTCTCGAGCCGGTAATTGGGATAAGAGGCATCAAGGGAGAGGCTAAAGTCGGAAGTCGAAAAGTCAGACAGCCGGCGGGAGTACGGAGACCGACCGTAAGAGGAGTTCCGAGCAATTATCGGTGAGCTCACTGAGTTCCTAGCACTAGATGGCCTGGAAAAAAAAAAAAAAAACCAACTTCAATCAACATCACAGTGTGATCACATGATTTTGACCACTCGGTTTTAACGACAAAAAGGAGTACCTCGCGCTACTCTTTCTGGCATTGTTGAGCGCGGTTTCGTGCGCCGCCTCCTGCATTCTAATGAGCTTCGCGTACATGCCGTTTTCTCCCTTGGCAATGAGCTCATCGTGGGCCCCGATCTCGGAGACGGAACCTTGATGCAGCACGGCGACAAGGTCAGCCTTGCGAATGGTGGATAGGCGGTGGGCAATGACGAGAGTCGTCCTCCCAATCATGAACCGGTCGAGGGCCTCCTGCACTAGCTTCTCCGACTCGGAGTCCAACGCGCTCGTCGCCTCGTCTAGCAATAGGATTGCCGGGTTTTTCAGCATCGCCCTCGCAATAGCTATTCTCTGCTTCTGTCCTCCAGAGAGCTGCAATCCTCTCTCCCCTACCTGCCATTCACAGTCATGTCAATTTTTCGTTTTTACATATTTTTTCACATTCACGTGTTGTCATTTTACTATATGGTTTTCCAATCAGGTAATAAATTAAGGTAATTTCCTTCATTCATTAATATAATGAAGGTTTTAAACCATTATTTATTCCTGAGAACAAATGTGTATTAAATTTTAAAGCATTATTTATATCTGCACATGCATTGTTGACTGATGAAGCATGTTACTTTCCATCAAAATACATGCACGGCCATACAATTTCCTATATTGACTCGTGAAAAACTCTGCAATAAAATAAAGGTAGGTCTTGTTTGTTGACCAAATCAACCATATTCCCTGTCGAGTGTACATACATACATAGGTATACAAATATAATAAAAATATATTGTATAAGGAGCAACTATAGGCCATCCAAAATCAATCCACATCAGTAAAGATTTAAGACACACTCTAGTCAAGATCCATCACCAAACTGTATCTTGATGACAAGTTTTAAGCCAATTTTTTCCTCTAAAAGAACTGTTCTAGATAAGCCCCGGACTTTAAGTACTAACAAAGATAATTGCATAGCCACAACAAGTCAAGTCCTGGTTTAATCAGCATAATTAAACTAACCTGGGTGTCAAATCCGTCTGGAAGCTTGATAATGAAAGAATGAGCATTTGCAACTCTAGCAGCTTCTTCAACCTCCACTTGATCCGCGTCAGGGTCGTCCGAGAAGTATGTTTTCCTTAATTGTTGTGGCAAACAGAGCTGGCTCTTGGCTCACAAGCCCAATTTGCTGTCTCAGCCATCTCAGTTTCAGCGTCTTTATATCATGCCCGTCAAGCAGAACTTGTCCTGAAGATCCAAAAAAACACACACGAGCTCGTTTCAATTTTCAAATCCGATCACGAGCCAATTCGGCATCGCCTAATTACTTCGGAACATACCAGAGGTGGGGTCATAGAACCTCTCAATGAGAGACACCACCGTGCTCTTGCCAGAGCCACTGCTTCCGACCAAAGCAATGGTCTTCCCCGCCGGAACGCTCAAGCAAAAGTCATCGAGGATACGAACATCCGGCCTCGCAGGGTACGAGAAGTCCACGTTTTTCAGCTCCACTAGCCCCGTGACCGACTCTAGCTCCACCCCCGAATTGCTGTTCCTGTCGATCCCGGGCTTGTGGTCGATCACCCGGAATATCTTCGCAGCTGCAACCTTGGCCTTTGCAAACGCGCCCATGCTCGGCGCAGACTGGCCCAATGCCCTAATTAGCCCCAAAAAAAAACACACCAAAAACTCACAAATCTTCCAAGCTAACAACAAGACAATAAGAATCTAAAAAAGTATACACACACATATACATATAGATATACTACTCACAGTCCACCAATCATGACAGCAAACATTGTGGCTATAGCAAGCCCTCCATTGGTGTAGTGATGCCTAACCAGATAGCCTCCGTACCAAAGCAGAAGGGCATAACAGCAAAAAACGACAAAATAAGTAGCACCAAGACCCATCCCTTTGGCAAAGCCAGTCTTGTAGCCAAGCTTCTGGGCAATCCTCAGTGCGCTTGAATAAGCCTGTAGAGCTCTTGACTCCCCAACGAACGCCATAACCACTCTGATCTGAACAACCGTCTGTACAATCCCAAAGCCAATGATCTCATTAGTCCATCATCATCACCATTATTACCCACATTTTTCTATGTGGATCAAAAGGACAAAGTTTCCATTTTTGGGGGTGTTTTTTATTAAATGTTATCAAGACCTGTTCAACGACATTCCCGGCTTGGGACAGAGCATTCTGGCTCTTGCCGGAGAGCTTGGCCAGCGTCGCCGTGTGGATTCCTCCGATGACGGCGATGAGCGGAACCACCGCGAGAGTCACTAAAGCCAACTGCCAAACCGCCGTGAATCCCACCACAAATCCGGCCACAAATGTTGCCATGTAATGAGCAAAATTACCCAACTGCCAAATAACCACCAAAAAAAAAAAAAAAGACAAACCAATCACTGATGAAGAAACCCAAAATGGATATTAAAAAAAAAAATCCAAGCTTTTGTGGTTTTTGGGTGAAATTGAATTGCAAACAACCAAAAGGAATGGGATTCAAGGTAAAGAATGAGAACCCATTTGCTAATTCAGTAAGCCCAGAAGGAAAAAAAATAATTAAAAAAGTAGATTTTTTTGTTTTGATTTGGAGACCTTCTCGCTAATGGCGTCCTGGACCAAAACGGCGTCGGTGTTGATGGCGAAAACGACGTCGGATGTGCGAACTTCGGTGTCGAAAAACTGAATGTCTTGGCTGAGAGCCGCTTCCAAGTACTTGATTCTCATCCTCGTCGTTTGTCTCTCTCCGGTCCACATCCAACACGATATCTCTGCAAACACCCCAACTCCAAATTAAACCTCTCAAAAACACCCCCTCCCAAACCAAAAACAAAAAACAAAAAAAACACCACCACCCATTTTCTCAGCCTCTCTCACCTGCCCATGAAGAAGCCCAAATCGCCGCTCCAACAACCAGGAAGTAAAACGCGTACTGCCCAAAAAAAAAAATTAAGAACAAAATCGAAAAACAGAGTGTCGGAGAAGAAGGAAAAAAAAAACAGAGGGCAAGGGAAAAATGGGTGGACCTTGAGGACTTGTTGCGTCATTTTGTCAGTGTCGTGGGCGTTGGAGCCGAATGAGTTGACGAGATCGGCGAAGAAGCGGAGGAAGAGCGGCAGAGAGCAGCCGTGCACGACGGCGCCGAGCGAGCCGATCGCCATGAGCGCGTAGTCCAAGCCGTCGGCGAATCTGAAGAGCTCGCCGAACCCCACCGGCTCCACTGCCTCGGCTTTCTCTCCATTTTTGTTGCCTTTGCTATTGCTCGTCTTATTAGACTCATCGCTGTTGTTGTTGCTGTTGTCTGTGTTGGTGTTGTTTGGGTTGGAATTGGAGTCCATTGTTGTTGTTGTTGTTGGTGGTGGTGAAGAAGGACAGACGAGCTCAAGGCCTTGCATTTCGGTCCATCGCCAGTGCTCGATCGTCTTTATCTCCGGAGAATCTTCTTGTTGTTGTTGTTGTTGTTGTTGTTGTTGGGACATTTTTATCTTCCACTACTGTGCGCGTGTGTATATATATATATAGAAGTGGTTTTTGATGAGTTAAATATATGTACGCAAATATGAACATGAAATTAAATTGCCAAAACCAACAAATCCTCTCGCTCTCTGTGTTTCTCTCTCTTCACTTTCCTCTTTATTATCCCTCTCTCTCTCTCTCTTCCTTCTCGGCTCATGTTTTTTATTTTTTACTGTCAAAAAACTCAAAGGCTCAAGCTTTTGTTTGTTTTTGTTTTTTTTTTTTTTTTGCACTTACGGCCTTACGGGTGATGGGTTTGTTTCGTTTTTATTTATTAATGCTTTTTTGGATGTGTGATAATAAAATAAAGGAAAAAGAAAAAACAAGGAAAGTGACAGATTGAGAGGAAGTTGGGTTTGGGCAGAGGCTAGAGAGTAGAGAGAGAGAGATTTGATATCTCACCCGACAGAGCTAGACTTGGTGGTGTTGAAAAATGAAAACTTGAGATTGGCTTTTTGACTGAAACAAGTTCAACTTCAACAACAAGAACTCAAGAGAGAGAGAGAGAGAGAGAGAGAGAGAGAGAGAGAGTGGTAAAAATGTAAAAAAATATGTATGTTTGGTTTTTTCTCTTGATATGGACTTGCATGCACTTGCACCATGAGCAATGCATGGGTAAGAATTTATTACTGCATCGCCTACGGTCAATATTCAACAACAACAAAATATTAACTAAAAATTATACTTTATGTTAATTAATATTAGGAATAGGGATCAAAACTGAAAGACTATGCCATAGGAATATTTTGTAGGATGATTATGTAGTAGGATGAAGCATTGTTATTATGATATTAATATTTTAATATTCTTATTATAATAAAAAATAATATTCTTAACTCTCATATAATTTCAGTTCAAATGCAAGAATAATACTCTTATTTAAATACTAATTTGAATTATAAGAATTTGTCAAATAATAACTTAAATCAAAATAATATAATATTTTTATTGAATTGCTATGATCCATGTTTTTTCAGTAGACTCACATTTAAGAATTTCTCAATTTTTCAATAGACGTCTAATAAAATGCACATAATTTTCGTTTCTCAAATGTGTGTGTATATACTATATATACTTTACGGTCAATTGTGAGGTTATGGTGCTTTATTTTAGTATTCTTACATAACTACTATGATGTATCAACGATAATAAGAATTTACTAATCATTTTTGCCAGATTTTGTTATGCTTTCGTTGATTAATCATAATTTTATTCCAAAATAATAGACGGTAATTATAAAAGTTGAGACTTGAGAGTATGTTTAGACGGTAATTATACATCTTTTGGACACACCATCCAAAAGAATTCTAGGAAAAGTTTGAGGACAGTTTTGTTATTGTTCTTTTTTCCAAAAATACCTCTCTCCCAATGGCTTCTCATGCAAGTCAAATACTATTGCATGTATAAAAATAATATTGTTAAAAAAAATAAAAAATAAAAGTCTAAAGGCTAATAACTTAATTATAACAAACTCAGGTCAATTCCTTAAAACTAAAGTTAAAAACATGTCATTTACTTAATCATCTCAAAATAAAAACCTTAAAACCTCAAAAAACAAAAAAGAAAATGAAAAATATTTGTGTTGCTTGGTTCATAAAGTTAAAACCTTTTTGTTTTTGGTAAATTTTTGCCTTGCAATTATGTTTCTGTTATCGTCTTCTGGCGTCTTTTGCTTAAAAAAAAATGTTAATCCAAAAGCCTCAATCCCATGAAAATAATGTAATTATGCCCCTATAATTTACTATAGTTTTCATTATTCTTTGTGCTATATGGACATAGTTTGATTGTTTGACTCAGTACATAACATTGAGTCATTGACGGTGATAAAAATAAAATTAACATTGTTAAAATGTGAACTCGGCCACATTAGTCCAACTTACGGGATTTAACCCACCAAATTTTTATTTTAATTTAATGGAGGGTTTAGTTAAATAATATAACTGAAATTCTTGATGATGTTAATTTCAAAGTGAGGTTTTTTTTTTTTGTTTGGCAGGGAAATTTGTCAGAAAAAATGGTGGTCAAATCTGGGGGAATCCTCCAAGTTCATATTTCTTTATTGAAAATGACAGCAAATTATTGAGCTCATACTCTATTTTTTTTTTTAATTAATTTTTTGTGTGTGTGATATTGCTAACTTTGTAGTCAGAGACTCTACAATACTCTGAGTTGGTGAAGACTTTTTATTGGGCATTTAATCTTTTTTGCTTGGATTAAGCTAAAGTAAGGTCTTTTTTATGAACCAGTGTTTCAGATTCAGAGCTCAGAAAAGAGAGGAATTGGCTTTAATCACGCTTTGGAGTTTTTATTATTTAATAATAATAAATAGTCTTTATTAAATACAATCAATTCCGTTATTAAAACAGAAGTAAAATAATACAAAATTATTGTAATAATTTAAAACAAATTTTATACGTCTGGTTATAATGATTTATCTTTTGTTAATTTGTCTTTTCACATTATCATTTTTATGTATTAAATAAAGACCTAATAATGAATAACAATATTTAGTGGGCAACGCTGTGAGTCAGCTGCTTTTTGTTCAGATTTCATATTTTTATCTCAATTCGATTAATAATTATTCAATAAAAGCTACTGAGATCTGAAACCTTAACAATTCTCCTCGTGCTGTTATTTATTTTTCTTATTTTTACACCATCATTGACACACACAAAAAAAAAAATATTCTTGTTTTATTATTTGATTTATGGGAGATTTGCAATAATAAAGATTGTCAATGACCATACTGTGTGTTTTTATGAACGTCAATCGTTTCGAGATTGAGCGTAATATTTGATATCAAAGCATTTGAAGTTTTGGTAATTGAATCACAATTAAAGATGAAAATAAATCAGATTTAATATATCAAATAATTCGATATTGTCATAGAAGTCCACTGTTATATAATGAGAGATTATGTCGATATTAAATACTCTTTCGCACATGCTTGATAATATTCGAATTAATTAGGTTTAAAGGATGTGATAATAAAAACTAATCAAATCCTAAAGGTCAATAAGTAAGTAAATAACACTCACAAGCCACAACGAGTATGATTAATAATAAGCTGAAAATTTATTATGATTAGCCTACGTGTTTTCTATAACTAAGAACTGATGTCAAAAAAAAAAAAAAAACAACAACAACAACAAAACAACTTATTACAAAATCGCACTATTTAAATTGAAATAGTAAAAATTGTTAATTTAAACTGTTTTTTCATTGAATAAAGAATCTAATTTAAATTCAAGTTTAGAAAGGAGTTTAAAATTACAATATACTGTAGATAAAAACATCCTTTATTGTAGAAAGGCACCTTAAATTTAGCTTCCAAATAATTCTTTAACACTTTATACCGTGAAAAACAATATAAATAAAAAATGTCCATTTAAATAGTGAATCAAACACCGTGTTAAATTCAGTTTAGATTATTATTTTATTCTTTTTGCAACACTTTCTCAAATTTGCAAAGGGAATACGCAAATTTTTGGACATTCTTTTTGTGAAAAAATAGTAAATTGAGGAACAAAAACAAACAAAAAGAAAAAAAGAGTGCTTTTCTTTTTTTTTTCATTTTGATATATATCTTTCTCTCCTTTCACGCTTACCGTACTGTCTGAGAGAGAGAGTTGTCTAGCTTTGGCTCATTCATTGCTCGTGAGAATGGCATTTTCTTTTGCAGCTTTATGGAATGCCACTTTGGCATTCTGGTTTTTCTTTAATTTATAGAACATTTTCTTTCTTTCTTAATCTTATCATTGATGAGAAATGTGTATGTTTGCTTGCTTTGGTTTTAACCTACACCAATATATCTATATATATATATATATATATATATATTATCCTTGGTTTAGTGATGACAACATTGCTTGTTTGTTATTACATGACATGGCATGGATTTTAGTTTGTTTTACGGATAATGTATAATTAGCGATAAATTAGGATAATGAGAGATTAATCAAAACAGTATCAAGTTAATTGTGTCATTATTTCTAAGTGTTTATATTGTACCTTGTTCTGCAAAATTACCTAAAACTCACAAACTGGCAATATTCATTGAATAAAGCAATTTTTACAGTCGTTGCTATGATACTTTATGAATGATATAACACGTTCATTAGTGATTTATTGATAGCCTAGCTATTAGTACACTTGACATAAAAAATAAATCAATATATATTTGATTTCATACTGATACATGACAACTCTATCGTATTATTGCCTGATTTTGGTTGTCATTAAATAACATCACTTGTGTACAAATAAATAACACTTTTTTCAATGTGAAAAGATACATAGGAAAATTACATGTATCACGTAATGACAATTGTCATTAAAATTTGATAGTACTAAAAACATCTCTCTCTCTCTCTCTCTCTCTGTGGGTTTTTTTTTCTCTCTCTCTCTCTCTGTGGGTCTTTTTTTTTTTTGGGTCTTTGGAGTTAGTTTCGTGTGGTTATATCCATTTGTGGAATTTTAGACCAAACTCCATCAATGTTGATGTAATGGCAAAGGGACTGAAATTACAAACAATTTTTTTACAGAATGGTAAACCACGAATGTGGAAATAAGTAAAAAAAAAAATTTGTCCAGCCAGATTGCCAGAAAGTTGTATCTGACTTTCTTGCACTGCTTTTGAATCATATCTGATATCCTATTGATGACATTGTATGCTATATATATACGGGCAAGTCATCTATTGGTTGAGTTGTTGAACATAGACTCGAGTACAATTTAGAAATTTTGTATGTTTACTCATGCGGTCATGCCCGTAAATAGTAGCTAGTCTAATTAATTGAAGTTTTGGTTAAAAAAAATTATTATAATTGAAGTTCTTATTTCACTTTATTATAATTTTTTTTAGGAAAATAGCCACTGTTTACAAAATAATTTTAAAAACTAAGAATGTAAGAAATTTTTTACAAATTTTTTTTCTAGTGTCAGAAATTTTTGACTGTATTTTTATGTTTATTTTTTTATTGTCAGAAATTTCTTACAATTTTATGACTAGTTTTTAAAATTTTTGAAACTGTGACTATTTTTTAAAAATACGCGATCCAAAATGACTATTTACCTAACTGATTCTTTTTTTTTTATTATTATTATTCATACATAATTATTAGATGGTGGTAATTAGAGTAGGATTCTACTTTGTGCACCTATATATATATAAAATAAAAAGTACATGTACTACATAGTAATTCTTGAGTGAATGAGGATTTTGATTAGCAAGAGCTTGGTAGACTTTTATTGAGTGTAAACAATTGGAAAGTTTTT
The DNA here is from genome assembly GCA_018132145.1 of Boehmeria nivea var. tenacissima. Classification (NCBI taxonomy): domain Eukaryota; kingdom Viridiplantae; phylum Streptophyta; class Magnoliopsida; order Rosales; family Urticaceae; genus Boehmeria; species Boehmeria nivea. The sequence continues at coordinate 14,717,538 of CM030884.1, read as the reverse complement.
CTTGATCTAGTAACCAGAATATGTTGAGTTATGAATGGGTGGGTGTAGGCTTAATTGACCGAACTGTGTTAAATCTTGTGTTTTTTCTTTATTTATTTTTCTATATTTTTCTTTTTGCTTTTAGGACAATATTGATTGATATGTGAAAGTGCTTCTACTACAAGCTATGTTTTTAAGGGAATTTTTACATCAAGTGGTATTAGAGTTTACGTTAATTTTTTTATACATAGAATCAGTGGTGAAATATTGTGAATAAACTTAAAGATGACGGTTCGAGTTCCAATAAGTTTGAGTTACTTTGATTCAATGATACCAACTACGTAGCTTAGAAATTGAAGATACAAGCAATTCTTGTAAAAGATTGATGTTTAGTTGCTTGAAATGACCAAGAAAAAAATTGTTGAGATGAAATATGGAAGTTTTTGTTGAGAATGGCGAGTCACCTATGGCAAATATTTATCTCGCAGACTTACACTAGATGAGGTAGTTTTGTTCAACGTGTATGAGGAAACAAGTGCGAAGGAGTCGTGAGACAAGTTGCAAAATATGAAAATACCTTAACGAACAAGATCTTCTGAAGGAAGAAACTCTACAATATGCAGATGGATGAGGATCTTCCAATATATATATTTTATCGATATAGGAGTGTGTGTACTATGTATCAATCCTTGTGAGGATTTGAACTAAAACGTGAGCACGAGTTTGAGAGACTTGCATTGGGTGAGAGTGAGGAAATCGCTTATAAGATTTTTCTTGATCTCGTAATCAGAATATATTGAGTTGTACCCAGGTTGACATATGCTTAATTGGCTAAATCACGTTAAATCTCATATTTCTTCTTTACTTTTAGAACAATATTATTTAATTGTGTGTGAAAATACTTCAGCTACAAGCTATATTTTTAGGAGAATTTCCCAACATGAGTTGAGTTGGTACATTAAAACTAGTAAGTAAATAGCTATGACTCTCTCAACCCCCAAGTTCTCAGCAATTCCATTACTATTTATTATTAACTCTTACTTGTCTCAATCTCATATAATTAAAACCAGGTAAAGGGTACGTTGTTTTAAAAGCCTATTCTCACTTGGATACTTTACCTCCCAAGTCCCAAGTATAGAGTGCATACATACTTTCAGTTTCATTGAGTATATCTTTGTATCTTTTTTGTTCTGTTAAAGTATCTGATTCTGAATTTAATGACTTGCGTGACTTTCTAAAGCTTTATCTTCACAAGGGCTATAAAATCCTTTCCTTATAATTTGGCCACCACTCTTTTAAAATCCCTTTCTTAGACTTTGAAACATCAAATAAGGGATGAGTCCTTTTGTGAAAAATGTTAGGGATTTTTTTTTTAAAGCGAATTTAGGACCACCCTTATTTTATAGTGCACTAATGCCATGGTCCAAAAAGTAAGATGGCACAACACTTCTTTAAAACTCAAACGCTACAAAAAAAAAAAAACAAAACAAAAAAACAAAAACAAAAACAAAAGAAAACAAAGCAAAAAGCCAAAACAAATGGGAAAATTTACACCTTTGTTTAAGGAGTAATATTATATCGATGAGCCCTAGCTATGGAGTTGTTTATTATTGACTTCCTCAAATTACCATTAAATATTTCTCAAAACAAGAACTGAGATAGAGCTAACAAAAATAATTTAAGGCATTGATAAATAAATGCATTTTCCTCGCACATTCTCTGCAATACGAGTTTCTTGTTTTCAGAGTTAAATAGCATAAAACAAAGAGAGTAAGGGCACAATAGCCATGTGTCATGTCATCATAAAGATAGTGAGTGACATCCAATAAGATTTTTTAAAAATTTTTTTAAGAGTCATAAACAAATGAAATTCCCATTAATAAATAACATGCCATAGGGTTGTTAAAGATTAGGTGTAAAGTAAAACTACCATGAGAACCAATATTCAATTTCAAACCAAGTATATTTTATTGGCAAGTAATGTGCCAAACTTAGGGGAGAGACTAGAGAGTGTGACCATGAAGAAGTCAAAAAGGGCAAGCCAATCCCCATCTCTCACTAATGTTATTATTAATCTTCACCATTATTATTAGTTAATTAATTAATTAATATAGATGTGAATTTTTCATTGCCCCAAATCTTGGTCCAATAGGAAAGGGGATCCAAAATTCAAATCTAATAACAAATACTCAAGTGCCCACTCAAATGCTCCTCCCAAAAGTGGTGCATGTGGCACTCATAATGTCATTCAATTGTCTTTCTTGTGGTTAAGTGTGCATTATATTTTATATTAACCATTTAATCATCAAGATTATGCGATCTTTATGTACAAGGTATGATGATATTTGTGGGGTTGTAAATTGCAAATAGCAAACTAATCAACTTGCTTAGTTTGTTTTGGCATCCTAAGAGGTCACACTAAAATTATCACTTAAGCAAGTCTATGTCAAAACTGCAGGACTTTCTGAGCCATTTTTTTGTCATTTTAAGGGCCCATCTTATGTTTCTTCAAAATCTTCTGGCCCCGTCAGTTATTTGGAAAGAAGCATAGATTTTAAACTATTTATTTGTCATATTAAGAGACCCCCATTTTTTTCAATATAGAGTGTGAAACAAACGACTAGATATGACAATATGTGCCCATATTTCTATTTCTAAATAACAACAAACAAATGTGACATATATATATGTTCACTTGCTTGCAATATATCTAAGCTCAGTGACTTCAGAGATTGCATGGTTGATCGGTGAAAATGCTGGCAAATTCAGACTACAGATGAAATTTCTCCTGACAAACTCAATTGTTTCACTTTGACATTAGTTTCAGTCAAACCACATGAAAAAAAGATAATAAATTAATTATAAATAAAGAGGCTAGACTTTTTTCCTAATATAATTTTATATTTCTGAATTTGGACAGGGTCAAATTTTGGCCACATGAAAAAATATACATTCAAGTACTGCATTCTGCATATATATACAAATATACAACTGTATAGATCGTAGCAACTCATGTCTAAACAAATTAGGTTATGAAGGTTAGCTAGGTTACTTTGTGTGTATTATATTATTGTAATTGGAAAATTTTAATGATACTAATCTAATCCTCAAAGTCACAATCGCTTTGGTATAGTTTCCACTTCTTGAGCAGTGCAAAGAAGTTGAAAGAAATGGTTTGATTTGAGAGATGGTAGGGCACTTGTTGGGCTTGTGATATAAATGGGGAACAATATTTGTTATATTTATGTTTTTTATCACTTTTAGAACATGGTGATCAATGTGTGGAGGCCAAGGAAATTGGCTTTGGATTGGAAATTAAGCTTGTTGGGTCCACAAAGACTCATAAATTGCTAAATATTACCTCCATTAACACTGCTAATATCGGATTTATTGTGTGTACATATTTTTGTATAGAAAGCTAAATATGTATTGATTAAGACTTTTCATATGCTAATAAAATAAATTTGTTTATCATCATGTTGTTTGCATAAGTAGAGGTGTGTCATCAATTTGCTAGGAGGCATAGTTCCTCAAGTTTGGCAAAGGTAAGTTTTGGTCTAAAAGAAGATTAATCAAATGTATTTTTCACCTAAAAGAGCTTTGGTTTTTAGGCAATGAATAGGGAAAGTTTTTTCCTTTGTTGCGTAGGCGGGGGAACTTTGCATTCAACCTTTTTTAACAAGGGAAAATTCAAACCCAACCAAAAGAATATATATAACGCACTTGCCCAAATACAAACCAATTATATGCATTTCATTTAAGAAGTTGGAAAAAAAAAAAAAACTTACTTGGAACTATAGAAGTAATGTAGATGTTTAATTTGTTACCAATCTTCTCTCCTCTCTTTTACCTTATTGACAAAGAAACATTGGGCTTTTGTTTAATCATTTTCCACCACTAACCAAACACAAATTAAAACCTCGTGCTTGGTGTTTTTTATTTTTATTTTTTATTTTATATGCTTTTTCCTTTTCTCTACTTTTGCAATTTTTATATGGTAATATCTGCCGAATAGTGCACAAGAAAACACTTTACGCAAGCAGTTGACACTTGACATGTAACCATTTTTTCACGATCCCTAGTACCAAATCTACTATACCTAGACTTGTTAAATATTCCAAATTACCATCAAGAATGTATATTTTTTTCCCCTCTATTGGTAACTTGTTGTGCACATTTTCCCTATAAAATAGAGGCAACTTTTGGCTTTTAATCATGCAATCTCAACGTCTTTATAGATATTAAGATAATAAGGAATTATGAGTGGCAAATCTTATCAACCGGATTTGGTTTTCTAGGCATATTTATACCACCGAATATTGACAACCTATAGGACTAGGAAAGCATAAAAAACAGCTGTTATAAAAAAACTAAAAGAACAGAAAAGATGATGGGAAAAGTGGGGTAGAAAATGGAAACTCTTTGGTGTCACTAATAGAACAATTCATATTTCATACTTCTTGTATCACTATTTACTAAGCATTTGCAAGATTAATGTTTTGGTGAAATGTTATAGACCTTTTTTAGGACAATATTGCTTGTGTTTTGCATAGAGAATAGAAATGTAACTCAAAACTGCAGAAGTTCAAATAAAAAAGCAATAGAAACCTTGCGTTGCAAAAACAATAAACAAAAGCTTTTTAAGCCAAACATGACTTCTTATTTCTGTTGTCTCAAATCTTCAAGTGAACTATAAATATATTCCTTCTAAAACAAAAGGTCCTACTATCTAGCAAGTCAATCACTTGTTTAATTACTGTTGTATTAAGTTTGTGATATATATCTCAATAATGTGTGTCCATGAAACTTTGTCACCCTTCTGCCCAAAAAAAAAAAAAAGAGGAAACATTAATCCCTTGTATAAAAATATATATATAGCATGCACTTTGTTGATTCCATAGGTTATGCAGCAATAACTAATTAATAAAATACACATTGGTGGTTCTTGACATCTTTGTATGCCATGAGCACTAAAAAATGCATTTGTGGATACCTACATGTCCCACCTAGTTTAATTTTATGTTATACATATAATCCCACATAGAGAGATTGATAAATCATTATTGTTATTATTATTATTATTATTATTATATCCACAAAAACATTGGAAATATCTCAGCCATTATCTGCATTGGAAAAATGTTGTGTAAATGCGCAAATAAATGCCATTTTTAGACTTTTTGTGGAGAACCTCCAAACTTGAATTTAGGATTTTTTTTTCCTCTCAAACCTCTTTTCTTCAACAAGATGTTTTTTTTCTTCTTCTTAAATTTTTCTCAAATATATACTATTTAAAAAATTTAAAATCTTGGAAGTGAAAGCAAGATGATATTCCAAGGTGCAGCCCATGCCTAATTGCCTTGAGGAAACCCCACCAAGGACTAACAAAGAAAGCACATTGAAACATGGCAATAAAAAAAAGAAGTTTTAAAAATCTTACAATAAGATATTAGGGCAAATATATTATAATTTCCATATTACTATTGCACACCCGGCCAATCTAATCTAATAATTATGGTTAAAGTAGGAAAAATGAATGCGAAAGTATCCAAATTATTACCAACTCATTTCCCATTTAATTTGTCAGCATTTGCAAATTCATTGTTTTCAATTTGATGAACTATTTTTTCTTATGCTCCAATTGTTTGTAACCAAAACAAAAAATATGGCAGCAATAGTCCAAAATATGACTAATAATAACACCAAAATTTGTACACATTTTTTATAAAAATAATTCCATTCATTTTATTGGAACTTCCCACTTTTTTATTTAAAGTGAATAATATTCTAAGTGCAATATTTTAAAACATTTTCTTCGTTGGTGGAGTGGGAATCTGACTGGGAAGTATCAAAGGATTTTTTTTTTTTTTAATTTTTTGCTAAAAACAGGTATCCTTAACGGTAGCAGACCTACCCCAAACTAAACTTAATTTATATACATATATACATACATGATACATATATATATAATTATATATTATATGGCTTAAAATCTTCTTCAATGCTTTTACAGGTCCTCTTCCTACATATATTAAATCATTAAAAATGTTTAAGCACATGCTTTTGGCATCTTAACCAAATTTAAGCTTGTAAAGCCATTGTATATAATTGGAATTAAGTGAATCCGATCTTGATAATATTCTTGAGAAACGTATATTTTGGACACTTGGATTATATTTAGTATATGTTTGCAAACCTGGATTTGTACTTCAACAACTAACTAATAATCTGTTATTATATTTCGGATAATTAAAAGAAAAAGGGGCTGGGAAAGTGTATTCTTTTGAGTTGTTCATAACAAGCTAATGATCTTTCCAAAAGTATACTGATAAAGATGATTGGTTTATTTACATGACCCATACTCTTTAAGAAAATAAAATTTGGAAAAAACTCACGCAACCTAGAATATATATATAAGCAAATGTTTTGTTGGTTAATACAACTATTATTATATTTGTATTGATTTATCCATTATCTCAAAAATTTAAATTTATATAATTAAAAACAGGGCTTATAAATTGCTGGATTGTTATCATATTGAGTTAGAGTAGATTTAATATTTAGGACTATTATCTCAATATCTTGACCTTACCATAAAAATTACCAATCTATAATATACACATAATCTGTTTATACCCTTATTTTGCTTCTACAAGTAACAAATTCCAACATGGAATTCTCACCTACATGCAGAAACATAACTATAGCCAGTTTCCTATATAAACAATTAATTAGATTATTGAATGATTTTGTGAGAGAATTTTTACCTCCAAATCGTCATATTAATTAATCTTATTAAGAAGTAAGACTTATTGAAAAAGGTAAATATGACAATTTTGAATTGTTAAATATACCATAGTACAAATATTTTTCTAGCTAGATTGTTCAGAGGAACGAAAATATAACCGTCAAATTAATATTTTTAAAGAATAAAATCCGTTAAAAAGATAAATTTAATTATCTAAAATCTTTCTTTACTGGAAGACATATCTCACCGAAAATTTTACCAAAAATATATAGCGATAAGAGATAGGGTTTTTGTTGGTGCCCTCGCCTAGCCCACAAGGGCAGTGGAGAGGTATGAATAGGTAAGTTCTATGGGTTTGATGAAAATTGACCTTTAGTGGGCAAATGACAAAAAGGGTGTTTTGTGTTTTGATGATGAGAAATAATTTGCCCCATAGTGGGGTTTGGTTTGGCTTCCATGTGTAAATGCTTTGTGATCATATGCAATGTGTATTCATTCATGTATGTCTTTTTGTTTTGTTTTTTTTTTTTTTCATCTTCTAGTCCCTCCATGCTTTGGACCCACACCCACACCCCTTTTTGTCCCTTTCGCTCCTTTGCTTTTCTTTTCTTCTCTTTTTTTCCTTGCTAAATTATTTTGTTTTAAATTTTCCCTCTCGCATATTCTTCTTCCCCTTTATTTTTCTCTTTTGGGTTTTTAACCCTTTGCTTTTTGGTATTTTGGTTTTTTTGAATTATGGGCACTTTTGCTTTTTGTCAAAGCATCACACGCAACCCAATATTGATTGTACGGCCATGAGATAGATGGACCTTCTTTTGTTCGGCTGTGGGCCAATCTCCTAAGTCCTAAGTTGGGCGCTATAACACAACCCTGTAGGAATCTTTGTTCGACTTAATTCCTTCACCAAAAATTTATATATACTATGCTTAAAATAAATTTTAAAAAACCTTCTAGGTACTCTAATTTTATCATCAAAATTAACTACAACATGGTTACAATAATGTGAATATGTGATATAAACTAAAGTTCAAAAACGTATTATTACTACAAATCTCACATTTGAGAATGTCTGTATTTCTACTTCTCTACAAAAACATAGAATTCCCATAATTCTATTGGGGCTATAAAGAAATTAAATTAGGTCAAATGAATTTGATAAGTGACTTCTTCGGTTTTAGCATTCATTCATGAGAAAAGAAAAAGAATAAAAAAAATAAAAAATCAACAACTCATCGTGAACTAGTAATTGATGAAGAAGTTATTAATAAGAGGGCTAGACCTTATATGGACTACATGTGATCGAGACTAAGCAACAATAATTCGGTGAAAAACACAGATCATGCAATCACTGACCACAAGTGATGAAAAGAAGAAAATAGTCTATGCATTTAGTGGAACACAAATAAATAAATAAATAAAAGGAAAACAATAAATCTGTGTTGTGAAAATGATGTTTGATTGATGCCAGAACGACAAGCATCAAAACGTCTTGTGAGAGACATTATCTTAGAATCTGTAATGTCATAACATGTAAAGCCAGCTTGCAATCTGTACGTTCCTCTCTCTCTCTCTCTGTGTATATATATATATATATGTATATATACACTATAGTATATATGTATGCAACTCAAAGTGAAGAATATGAGATGAGAAAAGAAAAAGAAAAGAAAGGGACTGTATTAGCAATGTTAATAATAGTTGAATTAGGTAATCCTAAGTAGATATTATGTCCCCAAAATGGCCACAAGTCAGTTTCGGATTGCGCTTGAAGTGAAGAGAAAATGAGATGTCTATTAACATGTGTTATGTTTGATGAGATATATGGTGTATTGATTTTGAATTCTTGGTGATATGTTCACTCACACAAAAGGTGGATTAAAAGCTATATATATATATATATATATATATATATATTATAGAAACATGCACTGCTTGAAAGAGATTGATGTCTTCAGCACCTATATATATATATATATATATATATGTTTGTGGAAAACATATATATTATTGATAAAAATAATGAAACTAGGTTTATCTTCCCACTTACTCTTTTTTTGATCTCGTTTAAGAAATTTAATGTGACGTATAATAAACGGATGATGACACTTCATGATATCGTATTATATTATATTGTATCCCATAGAGTTTTATTGTCTTGTATAATTTTATACCAATCTATTTTTGGTTGCATGCCATTTTAAAATATTGTATTAAAAATGAGAATATATAAGAGTACATAATATTGCCTAATTCAAATAAATTTTGTACAAAGCAATATGATTTGTAATGAATCAAGTTTTTTTATTTTTATTTTTATTGAATAATAGTAAATTGTCTAATACAATACAAAGATTTTATAAGATACACTAAACTTACTAGTAGGGTGCCACTTAGAGAAACTCTCATGTTAGTGACTTTATTAATTAGCTTTAGAAATTCTGATCTAGTGTGACTAATAAAATCACTAATTAACAATATTACCGTAAAGTTATATTGACATCAACTCTCACTTTCTAGGGAGTTGAGATGTAGCTTTGAGTAACATAGGTTTATTAGTTTTCCAAATTTATAGCTCAAAAGGCTAATGATTCCAAATAGACCATAAGCAAAGAAGGGGGCAAAAAACTTATGGAGTGTTAAATACAAATATAAATAACGATGTCTAGAAGCGCATAGGTTTATAAGTCAAAATAATGTCGATACCACACACACACAAAAATAATAATAATAAATAAATAAATAAATAACCAAGTTAGTTATAAAGTCAGCTTAACAATTGAGAAGGGCCAAAGGATTTAAAAAGCAGAGTTGATTAGATTCATGAGGTAGACAATGTCTTCAAAAGGATTATTGAATTAGAAGAGAGAAAAAAAGAAGAGCATGTGCTACTAAATTATTGAAGCTTTCCTAGCATCTAATGTCAAAATCCTAAGACGATAAAAGAAAATTGTCCACAAGATTTTCTTTAAAAATTTTGGAGCTCTTTGGACCCCATTCCCTCCTTAGAAATCAATCAACTTTATATTGTACCTAACCATTTGCATGTTCAATTTCGAAAAGGGTTTTGGCTACAAAAAAAAAAAAAAAATGAAAAGTAGAATTTCACTAGGGGAAGAAATTCAAGGCACCTCAATTATTGGACTACCATGTACATGATTTTGTTGATTTTTTTTTTCTCTTTTTCTTCTCTGTATATAGTAACTAAATTATTCAGCAAAAAATTATTGACTCAAAATGAGATTGGATACCGTGATATTTGCTGAAAATGATGTGACAATAAGGACTTGTTGTATGTGCACATCTCAATTAGAAATTTGACATATAATATAATTTTGCATTTTTTGCTTATTCTAGCTAATCTAATGCACATTGGATTGGACATGTTAGAGAAGCAAAGCCTCATAAGGCCAAGTTCTAAACATACAAGCCTTCTCGTTCTTCATTGGCCGAATTTTTGAAACTTTCGAAAAAAAAAAAAAAAGAGTCAAAATTTGCATAGTGTTTGACTACGTAAAAAAAATAAGAGGGGACTTGTATCTTTATAAGTTGTTAAAAAGAAAGAAAAATACATTTGAGTATGGTCTATACATGTACGTACAACAACATATGGCATTTTATGGTCACTTTAACCTGATAAAAGAAGATTCCATTCCATTTCCACTGTTAAAAAGTGCTATGTGCCAATCAATGACAGAAGAGAAGTGGTGAGTGATATATATATATATATATATATATATATATATGCATAGCTTCTATAATTGCTCTATCAAAAAAGAAAAAATAGAGGACAAAACGTGAAATGGTTTCATAATTATAGCTAAGACCTCAGTTATAATTTTTACGAGTCTATATGCATATGATATGCCACCTTTCGCTCTTCCTATATAACTTTTATTCAAATTGCAATTTGCAACGAAACAAAATGGTATATGCAAAATGGCTTGATATAGGGCCAAGGTTTGTGAATTCTTGTCAGTCCATTATTTAAAAAGTGTCTTTCTTGTGCTCGCTAAAGCATCAACAACTTGTGATCTATTAACAAAACGACACACGTTTTCAAGCCCTCTGAGGGTTTGTTTTTGCTGGCATTTGGCAGGCTTTGTTCGTGAGTACTCACAGTCACACCAAGCCCTTGTTATTGCATTTTCTTCAACGGTTCATGCAAAAGTTTTCTTGTAGAGAATCACGAATGTGCATTTTTTAGGTTTACCAACAAATTAAGTAACAGTGTTACTCTTTTTTGTTACCTGAGAAGTCAAGTAAAGTGATGAGACTTCATTCACTTTCTGACTTCTGAACCATTCACTGCAGGTCAATCTTTGTACACTTTTAATTTTCATGCACACCCCAACTATTCTTGAAGTTGCTTTTCTGTTCATAGTCAAATTGATGATTTAAAATATTACTTGACGAAAAAAACAAAAAAAACTATTGTAATACTACTTTGCAACAATTAGATTATATACTTACATGTTAAAAGACTTTTGATGATGATAAGTCTTATGATGATATCATATGATACTTATGTGCATTCATAAAAGTAAGTTTTTAAGAAAAGAGTCTTGTGATGATAAGTCAAGATTGAAAAACCAAAAAAAAAAAAAAATTACGATGGCCACTAATGGATGACACGTAATTTATTTCTATGAATCTACTTACCAAGTTATATACTTACTAGTTAATGTGTTTTTCATTTAGCAAATAAATATTAAATTATGTTACTTATCATTATTGGCAATGCATCAATACATGTGTGGTAGGAAAAGAAGAGTATAATCTTGTGTATTTCCAATATATATATGTGTGTGTGTTTATTGTAAAATTTATCATGGCCATTGTTTGGCTAAAATGTAAGGGTGTGAGTGTGACTGACCCAAATTTTATGGGCCACTTATACATAAATGATTGGAAATCCAACAAGGAATTGCGAAAACACAAACAAATAGCCCAATTACGTACAGCAACTGGCCTTGTGGGGTTTCATATCTTGGATCGGACTTTCTGAATAAGCTCTCTTCTCAATATCTTCCCTGAAACTGACTTTGGAACACTGCTTACAAAAGTCACTCTACGCAGTCTTTTGAATGGTGCAACCTGTGAAAGCAAAAGCAGATTGTCAAACTTTCAGCTAAGAAATTTTCTTATAGCATATAATGTTTCATTCCAAGCATAGACTATAGACTACAGAGATCGTCACTATAACTGTAGGTTTGGCTTCCACATGTTTTACTTCTTAAAGTAGTAGTGATTCTGCATTAAGTCAGTCAAACACTTTTACCTGCTTCTCAACAAATCTCTGAACATCTTCTTCAGTCAGAGAGCTGTTCGGTGCACGAACGATGTATGCAATCGGGACTTCGCCGGCTTTCTCATCAGGGAATCTGAAAGCGGAAAGTATGGTCAATTGTTGATGCAGGGGTTTTGAAAGTTGTTGCAATAGATGTTCTGTTTTAAGTTCTTATAGAGGAAACAAAACTAAGCTTTTTTGCTGACTTACGGAATCACAACAGCGTCTACTATTTCGGGATGTGAAAGCAATAAGCCTTCGAGCTCTGCCGGGGCAACCTGAGGAAAGTTCTCTCAATGTGTTTTACAAGTCCAACGATCAAATATAAAGACTTGACTCAATGCCAACAGTAACAGTACCTGGAAACCATAGCACTTGATGAGCTCTTTAATTCTATCCACAACGAACAACTGTCCCACTTCATCAAAGTATCCGAGATCTCCGGTGTGTACCCAACCTTGTTCATCTATGGTTGAATTTGTCGCCTCCGGATTGTTGAAGTAGCCTGCGAAATTCACAAGCAGAGTTGACTATCTTCACCAATCGGTTGTTGAAAAAGAGTAGACTCGACATCTTTTGAGACGATTGCAAGAGTTTCTCTTAGCATCAAATGGTGTCTATTGCTAATCTTTTCATTTAGGAATAAGATTGAAATCTTCATTAAGTTAAACATACACATGACTATTCTAAAACATACTAATAGCACCTCTAGTAAAATGTAATATATCACTTCTCAATGAATTTTAATCAGAAATATTCAAGGCTTAATGAGAACGGTAAAAAGCACAACCTTGCATCATATTAGGCCCTTTAACCCAAACCTCTCCAAGCTGATTTGGTGGAAGAGGTTTCAGGGTCTCGACATTCGTTATCCGAGCTATGATTCCAGGAGCAAGATGTCCAGCTGAGCCCGAAAAGCGAGATCCTTCCCTGCTGTCCTCTAGCGAAACAATTCCACAAGTTTCTGTCATTCCATATCCCTGCCACAACACAATAGAACAACTTCAGAAAGAGAAACAATGCCAATTTCTCATCAACCACAAAAATCCATGTCAACTAGGGATCCACAAAACAGTTTTACATGATAAGTAATCTTCACACAATGGATAATTTCTAAAAGAGAAATGCCAATTTAGCCACAAAATCTCATTTGACTCGAAACCATGCAAAATTTTACATGACAATATCTAATCGTTAAGAGCTACGCGTACCAAATTTGGATTCCGAATGATGTGATAGGACACTCACCAATTTTAATTCGATTATAACAAATTTGCATAACTAGCTTAAATATATACTATACGCATGCTCAACTGATACGAGGCCACAACCACAAATCGAATTGGACCAGACTTTAGCAATACAGCAGGTGAAGCAATGGGCCAAAGAGAACTTTGCTGAAGAGCCCAATGACATGACATTCCTTCGTCATCAGCCCAGACAGAGGAAGAGACCAGCGCGATTGAGGACCACGCGAGGACAACTCGCGTGAAGAAGAAGCCTGGTTGGTTGGAAGAATTTGTTACAGAGTGAGGAATGATGAATATTGATAGTGGAGGGAGGAGCAAGGCTGAGCACAAAACGTTATTGCAGGAGACCACTAAGATTTTTGGTTAATTTGTCATTTTGTTATTTTCAGTATTTTGGTTGTTGTTTTGGGTGATGTAAATGGATTTCTGGTATAAAACCAGATGGGGAATATTTTGGAATTTGATGCAGAAATTAAATTCAGAATTTGCTTTCTCTCCCTGTACCTCTTCCTCTTCTATTCTCTTCTTGGAGCCAGTACTAGCTCGAATAGTACCTTACGTATCATCTACCCTATGACAGGCATCCAAAATTTGGAAACAATTTGATGCCCATAGAATTTTCCATTTCTAACTAAAGCAAAACAGTAAATTTTTTTTGTGGGAAAAAGCAAAACAGTAATTAATGACTTTCTAATCACCCACAAAATCTCACGTCAAGTTAAGGACCCACACAAAATTTTCATGAAGACTTTAATTAAAGCAATAGTAAATGACAATCACAACTTGGGTTCAACACAATGCTTAGAGAAATTTGTTCTCAACAAACCAAAAGTCCTAAAAATCAATACTTGTTATCGTATTTCTTTCTTAACAACCAAACACAGCCTCTAATAAAATCCATTAACAGCAACACAATTGATAAGATGCCTTAGAGAGCAAGAAAATTCCCAATTCCCACTCACCTGAGTGATCTTAACAGAAGGCATATTCTTGGCACAACCCTCCATCACATCCTTCCCCAGCGGAGCGGCGCCGGAGAGGATAACCCGCAGCGACGAGAGGTCGAACCGCCTCACCGCGTCCCCGTTCTTCGCCAGCGCGATCGCCACGGGCGGGACCAGGTACAGATGCGTAACCCTGTACTTCTCCACGGCCCTCAGTGCCCTCTCGAAGTCGAATTTGGCCATCGAGACAAGCGCATTCCCTCGCCGGAGCTGCGAGTAGGCGATCACCGACAGCCCGAAGATGTGGAACATCGGCAGGAAGCAGAGGAACACGTTCCTCGGCTCGCCGAAGCGGTCCTGATCGGAGGTAACCATAAACGACGTCGTAATGAAGTTCCGGTGCGTCAAGACCACGCCTTTGCTCGTCCCCGTCGTGCCGGACGAGTACAGCAGCGCCGCCACGTCATCCTGCGTGACGCCACTCTCCGGCAAATTCACATCCGGCGTCGTTTCGACGAGCTCGGAGAAACTCAATGTTTTGGAACCAGGCTTCACGATCGTCGACGGAGGAGAGGGCAAAATTATCGAAGGCAAATCGAAGCTCTCGACTTTCTCGAACAATTCGGCGACCGTGACGACGAGCTTGGGCTTCGAGTCCTTGACCTGCTTGGAGAGCTCGAAGAAGGTGTAGCTAGGGTTACAGGTGGTGGTGATGGCTCCGATGGCGGCGACGGCGAGGAAGAAGACGGGGAAGTGGATCGAGTTCGGCGCGAAGATCAAGACGACGTCGTTTTTTCCGACTCCGAGGCGGTTCCTCAGAGCGTGCGAGAGCTTCGCGACCAGGGCTTCGAGCTCGAGGAAGGTCAAGGACTCGCCGGAGTCGTCGTCGATCAGAGCTGTGTCGCGGCGGCGAGAGGCAGAGGATCGGAAGAGGAAGGCGGTGAGAGAGAGGCTCCGGTCGGCCGGGAAGTCGATCGGAGGTCGGGGAGAGAAGAAGGTGTTGGTCGAGGGGTCGAAGCATTTCGCCATGGCTGTGGTTTCTTTCTTGCTTCTGTTTGTTTCTCGAGAAGATTGGTGATTTTTCCGAGGAAAAGAAAAAGAAAAAACGGTTGGATTTACCCGCCACTAATCGAGTTATTTTTGGACATTTAAATAATAAAAATCGGAAAAGTACAACTGTACAATTATATCATTATCAAGTTGTTGGTTATTTATTGGTAAAAAAAAAATTTGTTGGTTATTTAATTTGGTTTATTTATTTATTGGGGGAGTTGGGGACAAACTAGTAAAAGGACCACTACGATTGCCTGATTTTGGATTTCAAGTCAAAGTTTGTCGACGTGTCGTGTTTCGATTCGCCAAGAATGAGAGACTAGAATATTTGGCTGAGTTTTTTTTTTTTTTTTTTGAGTAATATTTGGCTGAGTTTTGACTTCTTCTAAAAGTGTCGAAGAAGAGAATAATAAATGCAGATTATCAAGCAAAACGTTAAAGTCATTGTGTATTTAATAATGGTT
The DNA here is from genome assembly GCA_018132145.1 of Boehmeria nivea var. tenacissima. Taxonomy (NCBI): domain Eukaryota; kingdom Viridiplantae; phylum Streptophyta; class Magnoliopsida; order Rosales; family Urticaceae; genus Boehmeria; species Boehmeria nivea. Next base: position 14,701,813 of record CM030884.1, on the reverse strand, counting down.
TAACAGCTATAAAATATATATAAAAAAATATTAATATTATGTGTAAATGATCGAAAAAAATCAGTTTCACGAATATTTAAGTAATATCACATTTTCCTCAAAAAGGATAATGTTCACACACCTATAGATAAATCAATTGGTTGATTTTGTGGACAAATGAATAGAATTATTTCATTCTCGATCTGTTGTGCTTTAACTCGAAATCAATTGATAATTTTTTTAATTAATTTTAAATGTTTTATTATTGTATAATAGCTTATGTGCTAATTATATAATATAATCATACATAAACGTTAAAGCATTTTAATACATTTAGCTTTTTATGCATTATAATATTAATACATTGTTGTATACTTGTTTTTATTTTGCTCTCAATTTTATTATGATCTATTTGTGTATGATTTTAATTATAGTACTTTCAATTTATGCTCTTGTCTATTTTATATCATTTTTATATAACATTTTTTTACTGTGGAAATAAATATCACAAAGTTGAGACATGTCGAGGCAAGATTTGGATATGGATATGGGTTGACTTTCGAATTATATAAGTGGGAATTATTGACGTGTCTTGTTGTTGTTAAAAGAAAACAATATGTTGTGCTTTACGTGTACGGTAGTGTGTGGGACAGACTGGATAGGAGGTCCAATCGGTGATGAAGATTGATTGATATTTGATAATGCCAATCGAGATAATTTTGTTGGTTAATTACTAATTATTAATCCATTTTGCTTGATGAAGCGAATCTCTGTAGTCTCTTGTTTTTCCCCGCTACGATAACATGAGGAACGATGGTACTGTATAGAAAAACGACAACGAATTTATTAAAATATTTATAAAAGAGTACGTATTAAAAACGACGTTGTAAAGCGGTGCGATGAAAACGCTGATATAACTGAAATTAGACATCAACACAACCCAGAACCATCGTTTGAAGTATTAAAAATTCTCTCTTTATACCACAACAAAATACAACTGAAACGACAACATAAAATATAAAAACGACATTTCACCAAAAAACGACAACATACGGCAAAATAACTTATTTATCCTTAATCAAGTATATAAAAAGCGCTGACTGAAAATATAAATAAATACGAACCAGTCACATAATTAAGTACTGAAAGTTTACTGTTCTCTCAAACGACAACGAATTACAATAGAGACTACATATTAGTAAAAAACGACAGAAAAAACAAAAAACGACAGATTACTAATAAAACGACAACAAGCCACAAACAACTTAATTAACTAATATCATCGTACAAAAACGATGATCAAACTGAAAATAGGCATCAATATAAACCAGATAAATCGTATGAAGTACCGAAAATTAACTTTCCCCAAAACGATGACAGTATACAATAAAAACGACATCTTATAAAAAACGACAACTCACCTCTACTTAACTATCAACGTCATTATAAAAGCAATGACATTATTGAAAATGGAAATCAATATAAACGAAACGCATCGTATGAAATACTGAATATTAACTTCCCAATAAACGACAACATACACAACAAATACAACATCTTCGAAAAAACGACAACATGCCACTGACAAGTTTTTTAACTACCATCAATAACATAAAAATGATGATATAACTGAAAATAGACGTCAATACTCATCGTATGAAATACTAAATATTAACTTTCCCCATAAACGACGCTAAACTCAACATAAATGACAAATTAGAAACAAAATGACAATACAATATAACAGAAACGACATCTAGAAAAAAAAAAAAGACGGAGAACTTGTTTTACAACTAATTTAAGAGTATCGTGGATTTGAAAACGGTGATATAATATCAAATAGACATCAATGTAAACCAGAAAACGTATGAAATAGCAAAATGACATTTTAGCAAAATCGACAGTACGATAAACTAGAAACAACACCTTATCAAAAACACGAAAACTCAACATAAACAACTAATTTAACCATATCGTAGATGTGAAAACAATGATATATTTGATAATAGGCATCAAGACAAACCAGACACATCGTATGAAATACTAAAAATTTTACTTTCATTTAAACGACAAGGAAATGCAACAAAAATGAAATAATATAAAACAACGACAACTTATACAATATAAACGACATCTTACAAAAAAAAAATGATAAGATGCCACAAATATAAATCAATATATACGAGACACGTCGAATGAAGTACTGAAAATTTGCTATCCTTTCAAACAACAACAAAATACAATAGAAACTACATATTAGTCAAAAAACGACAACAAAAGATGAAAACGACAAGTTACCAAGAAAACAACACCACGCCACAAATAACTTATTTAACCAACATCATCGAATAAAAACGATGATTTAACTCAAAATAGACATCAGTATAAACTATAAACAAGACACAACGTATGAAATACTGAAAATTAAGTTTTCGCAGAAACGACAACAAAACACAACAGAAATGTTATCTTAGAAAAAAACAACAGCACGCCACTACAAGTTACTTAATATCACCATCAATATGAAAACGATGATATAATTGAAAATTGACATCAATACAAACCAGGCACATCATCTGCAATATTGAATATTAACTTTCCCCAAGACGACAACATAACACAACAAAACCGACATGTTAGAAAAAAACGACAACATGCCACTAATACGTTATTTGACTAGCGTCACTAATATGAAAACAGTGATATAATTGAAGATACACATCAATATGTACCAAACACATCTTATGAAATACTAAATATTAACTTTTCCCATAAACGACGGAAAGCTCAACAGAAACGACAACTTAGCAACAAAACGACAACACAACATAACAGAATCTTCGATATGGAAACGGTGATAATTGAAAATAGACATCAATACAAAGCGTACACAGTATGAAATACTGAAATTTAACTTTCCCCAATGCCGGCAGCAAAACACAACAGAAACGACAATAAAATTCAACAGACACAACCTCTTGAGTGAAAAAAAAAAAACCAGAGACTCGTACGCCCTAAATTGTATCACTTTAAGGTCAGAAAGAGAGATTAATATCATTTTTATCCATTGGCCAAGGATAATGAGATAAAATTTTATATAACAATTGGGTTTTGTACAGACTACAATATCATACGTGTTTTATACATGTGAAACCAACAATATTTATTTACAGATTGCACAACTATTGGTTAGTATATTTGTCATTCCTTTACAAGAAATCCCATTGCCATGAAACCTTGTCTACGATACCTCCGCCACTCTGAACAGCAAGGTGAAGCGTTTCGGAAACGGGAGGAACTCCCCAAAGCAATGGCACTGCAACCGTCATTGTTAGCTTTTCGTGCAATCCGCCTTTGATAGCCTTCTCCGCCGAAACGACCTAACATTGAAAAGTACACCTAAATTAATCTTGATTGATAAATTGAATAAATTCATACGATGCAAGTTGTGCCAAGACGATTTTTTGCAAATGTATCTTTCTATTTTGCTTCAAAGGCTACTAAAAGGGTTAATAGTCCATTATATCATGTACAACAACGAACATGGAATAAGTTATAAAACATGGGTAGCTCATGATACCTCTCCACCGTGCTCCAAGACCGTGTCTTCGACAACATCACTCAGCATCTCGATGGAACGGCAAAAGCCAAAGATGCAGAGTCTTCTCCCCATATCAAGTCCCTAAATTGATATGTTGGAAGTAATAAACACAAATAAGAAGAGTGCTTAAAATATCCAAAAATGGTCAACAAGATTGAGCAAGGATTGTTTACATTTGTTGCTGCGATATCAAAGAGTGCGCCTAAACAAAGGCCTTGCTTTGGATCCATGTATTCACTCTCTTGGAAACGTTGAAATCTTGGAGCGGTCTTGGATCTCCCTTGTTTCTGTCAAGTATGTATTGGATTGAAGTAGCAGATTGGATGTCAAAAACTAGAAGAAATATTAGCATCATTACTCACAGCTCTCACGCCAAAACACACTACGGGTATTGTTAGAACATTTGAACAAAAAACATCATATAAAAAAAAAATCCAAAAAAAATTAGCGCCGCCAATAACTCAGAGCAAAAGACGGTGGAAGTCATTCTTAGAAAAGACAACAAATATGCAGTTTCCACCAAAGACAAAGGGAAGGTGACATACATCTGAGGAATTCACTCGTCTAGGGACCATTGAGCCTCCAAATTGAATGAGTCCATCGGAAGTGAAAAATGTGACTTTTCCTTCAGGAATCCATTGAATTTCTGGGAATAAATTCCAACGCACACATGCGTCATTTCTTTCAGCAAGACAACTTTTCAAGTATAAAATGATTTTTTTTTCAGCCGAAAATCCATATTGCGATCAAGTAAAGAGCTTTGCATTGATTATTTTTCATTCGAATAAAGATTGTTACTTTATAAGAAAGAAGGGTAAAAACTTGCCCTTAAATTCAATAAATTTTACGTAGAATTCATGATTGAACATCATTGAAATCATAAATGCATTTTGAATTGAGCACGTTCACTAGATCCCACAATTTGATTAGCATATAGAATCAAGACAAACAGAGATTACAAGCCCAACCTGAAAACTACTTACACAATAGAGGTTTTGTCCGATAAAGATAAGAGCTTGATCAGACACATAGAATTTGCCAATCCATAAACATCGCTTCATTTTCAACTGTTAAAACACTTTGTTATACATTGTGAATTCAGCTCTATATAACTTTTCCTCTAATCTTACCAAAATGTATATTAAAAAGATCTCGACTTGATCTAATTCTGAATTTTAGATCAAAGTCAAACCACTGTTTAGCGTACAAAATAGTATCCACATCAATCAATATGGGCAATATCAATACATTAAGGGACAAAAAGTTGCAAAATTTATATATATCTTTTGAAATTCGGCTATTCAATGTAATCCAACAATTACAATTACACGAAGCCTTCAATTAATACCATTTTCGAGGAAGAAAAAGATAAATCAAGGAATTACATTATATGCAAAAAAGATATCAACTTGATCTAATCTAAGAGCCTTTGAGACTAAACCACTAATTACGAATATGAAATGATCAAACTATCATGAATATATAATATTTTGAGAGACCAGAATAGATAAATAAGGAATTACATTGACAAAAATAACGAAGATTTAGACTTGATCTGATCCAATAACCACGAGATTAATATTAAACCACTCATTAAGATGAATTAAAAAGAGAGGGTTAAGGAATCACCGGAATCGGCGTCGGACCAGGGAAACAAGCCGCCGGAGAAATCGTCGCCGAAGAAGTTACCGGAATCGGGGCTAGAAGCTTTGGCGGAGGAGAATCGAAGATTCCGAGAGCTTCGCCGGCGAGAGTGGGAGGATCTGAAAGCGGAGAGAGAGGACTCCTTGGAGAAGGAAAAGGAAGGGACCGAAGAGAGCGCCGAGTAGCAGAGAATCGCCGGAGATTCCGCCATTGAAGAAGCAGAGAGAGAGAAGGAAGGAAAATGGAAGGAAAACAGAAGGGAAAAGACAAAAATTGGCGGTTGATCTGAGGAAGGAAAAACGAGAGGACGGAAAATTAGCGAGGGAAAGAAAATGAACAGGAAAGTGAAAGGAAACGAATTTGACGCCACATGTTCGCGGATTGCCACGTGGGTATTTATTTTTACTTTTTTTGGATAAAAAATCGCATTTTTGTCCCTCATGCTTTAGGTTAATTCTATTCTGGTCTACGATATTTAAAACGTTCGCAAATTGGTTCTTTTGTTGACAAAACTATCTAATTTTAGTCACTTTCGTAACTACCTTTTTTTTTGAAAATTTTTCAGAATAAATTTTGTTGGTGTATAATTTGAACCAACGCCGTGATCCGTATCTCTAGTGTGTGATACGGCAATGAACATTGTGAATTTGCAGGAAATAACCACTCAAGAAAGTTTTTAAGTGGTTCGACCCTCCAATGGAGAAAAAGTCTACGTCCACTGTGTTTTTGATATATTGTCGAATGAGAGTTTTTACAGAGTAAGTTTTTCCAACCCCTTCCCCTTCAACTTTCCCGCCTTTTATACTTATCCGGCAAGAGAGAGAGAGGAAAGTGCATTAAATGCGCCCCACCTAATCGCCCTTAAATCAAGGGATTAGGTGGCCTTATCTTAATCGACCATACCCTGCCCGAAAATCAGGGGGTTGGTTACTAACTAATCACTTCATGTCATTCACCGATGAGGCCTGTACAGTGCCTGTCAGAGGGAGTTATCATCGAGATTATCCGACTGTCGCTGCTTGAGCGTTACCCTTTGTCCGGGGTTCTCTCCCTTCGCGAAGAGTACCTCGAGCTTCCGGGTCCATCGGGAGCATGATGCCGGCTATAAGGTTCACAAGTCCCCGAGCTTGGCGGGTCTCCATTCCACTGGTCCTCTCCGAGGACTCAGCTATGTGTCGAATTATACCTTCGGGGGGGGTGGCTGTCAACCTTCACTATGACGTGGCGGTTCACTCGTCACGATGACTCTTTCTCCAGAAGCTTCTAGCCTTTAGCGAAGGCTTTCTTGAAAGGAGATCCTCGAACCAAAATCGGCTAACAACATCTGCCCCCCAATTCCTGAGGACACGTGCCGTGTCCTCTGGGATTTCTTCCTGGGTACGATTTTCCACTGAAGAGCCGCGCCGTTTGAGTGACGGGCATTTAATGCTCTGACACACTTTTCGGGGAGTATACACTTTGCCTTTCTCGGTAACATATGCTGACGTCAGGTAATAATTACCCCTTATCGAAAATCTTCCCGATCGTTAGATGTTGATGGGGATATTCTTATCCAACGGTCTATGAGCGAGCTCGAGGTCCGGAGACGAAAAGTTGTGAAACGAAAAGGCGGAAGGCGAAAAGACGCGAAGTGACTCCGCCACTTTTGTATTCTTCGCCTATAAAGCTCTCCTTACTTCTATTTCTTCAAATCTTTTGCTCCCTTTGACATTTCTTTCCGACTTCAAACTCGCTCACCTGCATTCCGACGCCCTGCAACTCTTCTACGACGCTGCGACCTTCCCGGAGTTTAAAGGTGTTGCCGGCATTTCCGTCTTGTCCTTCCTGGTAAGTCTTCCGTTTACTATCTTGCCCTCTCTTTCTTGCGTGAGGTTCTCTTTTCTGTTGGGGGTGACTTTGCGGGTTTGTCGTCGTCTTTAGAAAAGAAAATGTCTCACTCATCTTCACCTTCTGCCGCCGCTGGGCGCGAAGCCGGCTCCGTCATTCCGTCGGCAGTATCTCCGCCAGCACCGCATTCCGCCGCTAGAAAGGCGAAGACGAAGGCGAAAGCTTCATCGGCTACGCCGGGCTCAGCCTCAGAGCCCGCCATGGAGAGACCCACCGGGTCCACCGCCACCGCCGCTGCTTCTCGATCCAACGCGGCTGGAGAGGCCCGACCGTCGGGAGCATCGTCCGCCGCCATTCTTCATCCCCCAGAGACTTCGGCCAATCTTGCTGCGGATGACAAAATTTCCAAATGCTCCAAGGCCGACGTGAAGCACATTCGCCACCAGTTCCATCTCCCCGCGACCATCACTACCAGGGCTATGTCCGCGGAGGAACGTTCAACACGCCCTCCGCCGTCGCAGGTGGCCTTCAACAAAGCCATCATGAAGCACGGGGCAAGACTTCCGCTCCATCCTTTAGTTCGCGGGGTCTTGGCGCATTGGGGCCTTGCTCCCAGCCAGCTCAACCCCAACGCCTACAAGATCATGGCTGGAATGCACATCTTTTGGAGGGTGTGGTTCACGGAGGATGTAACCATGGAGGAGGTGTGCCACCTCTACAAACCCTCGTCCAAAAAGTCCGAGGCGGGGTACTTCTTCTTGGCGCCGTGGGAGAAGAAGAAGATCCTGATGACGAACCTGTCTTCGTCTTGCGAGGGGTGGAAAGACAGGAACTTCTGGGTCGGGGGAGATTTCGACCCATGCGGCTCAGAAGAAGGAGCCCCGACTCTTCCGCGAGCGTACCAAGTCCCTGGTGAGTTTGGATTCTCGCGATCTTGTTCTTCTTCGCTTTTCTCGTATGCCGCCGTTGTACTAATGCCGGTGGTTGTGAACAGGTTCTTTCGTTCGTGCTTCCGTGTCCGCGGCGCAGGAAGAACGGATTACCAGTGCTCTGTCCTCTCCTGATGAGGCCAGGGACGTCCGGGCCCTCGTGGTTGAGGAGAACTTGTTCTTCCATGGGTGGATCGGGACCCACATGGAGCTGGATCCGGACCAGCTTCGAGGGCAGAAGTCGGGGTCTAAGCAGACCAAGGCTTCAGCGGGGGCTTCTGGGAGCACGACCACTCCCCCTCCAACCAGAAAGAGGGCGGCCACTTCTTCGAAGAAGCCCGCCAGCTCCAAGCTCAAGGTTGCTCCCCCTCCCCCCCCCTCCCAAGAGGCCGAGAACGAAGAAGAGGCCTCGGAGACACCCGAGGAACCCCTCAAGAGGAGGAAACGATCACGGACGGAGTCTGCCGCGGCTCCAGAGGTCAGGCCTCCCGCGGCTCCTCAAGCCCCGGAGGTTGCCGAGACGACCCTCGGGGGTATCCCGTTTGGTGAGGCAGCACGCCAAGTGCTCTCCGATGCCGCGGACATTTTCAGTGAGCAACCGCCTGCTCCTAGCCCGCCAGCTAATCTGGCGCGGGATCCTCTATTAAGCGTGGAGGATTTTGTGATGGAGCCGACCGATCCGTCTCCTTCAGGGGCGGCTCCAACACCAGATCGGGCGACGCCTGCTGGGCCTTCGACCCAGTTCGCCCCGGGAACACGCCCAACGGTTCCCATCGAGATAGATGATGGTAAGCAACTTCTTTACGCTCGTTTGTTTTAACGTTAAGCAGGGACTAACAAACTTTATTTACAGATGAACTTTTCGGGAGGCTATGGTCGTCGCCTTCGGGGAATACACCCAGCCGACCGACCCCTCCCCGCGAGTCTCCCATCAAGGACAAGGGTAAGCGCCCGATGGAGGAGACCATTCCTTCCGAGGCCTCGTCTTCGGAGGAAGAGGAAGCACCACCTACGGCGGGCGCTTCTTCGCAAGCTCAAGCCTTGCCGTCTCCGGGGGACGATCTCACCGAGAATCCTCCGAGTCCTCCTGCGACAACCACCTCCGCCAGAGACCCGTTGGAGGACTTCGAGGTTCCCCCGGCTGGGGCTCCTTTTGGAGCGGGGTCGCCTGCCCCGTCCGGGGGCTTCCCCTGGATGCCAGAACTCGGCCCTATGCTAGACGAGCTCTGGTCGGAGGAGACCTTCAGGCAACTCTCCAAGGAGCCGCTTCAGGCCGGGAATCGCGAGGGCATGAGGCTGTTCGCGAAGGTATGCCCCTTTTCCGTTTGTATTCCCTTTTATTTTGTCTTGTTATTAATCTTAACTGTTGCAGGCATTCCTGGCGAACTTCACCTACTCCCGGAGGTCGGAGGCAATCTACGCCCAGGGACGGGATGCTCTACTCCAGGCTCGAGAAGAGAGGGAGAAGCTCAAGGCTCAGGTCCGCGGACTTTCGGATGAACTTCGCGAACTCCGGGCTCAGTCTGACATGTCCATCAGAATGACGGACCAAGCTACCCGGAGCTTAGCGAAGACGAGGGAAGAGCGGAAGTCCTTCACGACGGAGATCGCTAAGCTTCGGGAGGAGCTGGAGAGAGAAAGGGAGGCCCATACCGCGACTAAAGTCCGGTTCGAGCAGGAGCTCGCTCAGGCAACGGCCCAGCAATCAGAAGCGTGGGAGATTCTGGCTGAGGAGCGCCGTGCTCGCGAAGAAAGTATTCTCTCCGAGAAGGCTGTCTTCGGGGCCACCCTCGAGGAGGAAAAGGCCTTGAGAGGTGCGGCGGAGTCGCGAGTCCAAGCCCTCGAGGAAGAGCTCAAGGCGGAGCGGGGGAGCAAACAGCTGGTAGAGCACGAACTTAACGGGGTCAGAGCAAGGATACGCTCCGCAGTGGCTGATTTTAAGAAGAGCCCTGCGTTTGAGAGTATCATAGAGCTGAGACGACAAGATTGGCTCGCCAACTACCACCAGAGCGCGGGGTACCGGGACGAAATCCTTCAAGCTATGCTCACAGGCGCTAACCGGGCTTTGGACAGACTTAGGACCCTTCACCCCGAATGGGACTTTGTCGAGGAAATCCGCCGTGAGTACCCGCGACCCCGACAGCCACCTCCGCAGCACCCGCCTCGGCCTTAAGCTTTTTTTTTTTTTTTTTTTTTTTTTTTTTTTTTTTTGGGTCCTTATATGGACGCCCGCCCTTTGTACAGTTTCCCTTGATTAATAAATGACAATTTTCTCATTCCTTTCTTAAACTGATCAAGTCCCTTCGGGATCTACTAACTAACTCAGCTAACCGATCGTCCCTTCGGGATCCGATCAGTCAACTAAATCCCTTCGGGATTTTACTAACTAATTCACCAAACAATAGTCCCTCCGAGACTATCCGTGATTAGTTTCGGTCCCTTCGGGACTGCATATCCTCTCCGAGGGTATGTTTAACGAGTGACTTCTTATTTCCCACGCTCTGGCCTACTTCGTCTGCCTCGGAATTCTTCCTTCGAGCGTGCCTAGTTCTTCTATTTTCTTAGAAGAATAGAATGGTTCTAGGAATAAGTTAGTCTGACTTCCCAAGCTAGTCTCCGAACAGGTTTCCTTCTTCGAAGGAATGCCCCTGACAAGATAAGCCTTTGGGATAGGAAGTCTCAACAAGTACGGCCTGTGTGAGCCCTTCGGAACTCACATGTTCTAGCCCCACTTGCCTTCGAGGTACCTATAGAGCGCATCTATTTTCCTTCTGGTACCCCGGATGCCCCCCGGCTTCTTGATCGCTTTAGCGGTCGAGAAGACAGGGTAGTGTTTTTAGGATTTATCCACTTCGCAGTTCTATCCTTTATACACAGAGTTTATAGTCTACTCCGCAGACTTTTAATTGGACGCATTTGGAAATATAACATATTTTTTCATTCATAAATAATTTACAAGTACAAATGTGAGAAAAATTATAAGGAAATAAACATACAAATTAAGGGAACCTACTGATAATACTTCTTGAGATGCTCCGCATTCCAGGGAAGTCTCAGTGGAACCCCAGCGAGATCCGCGAGCCGGTAAGCTCCCGATCGCAGAACTTCGGTGATCTGGTATGGCCCTTCCCATGAGTACCCCAACGCCCCCGCGCCCGGCTCCTTGGTATTCTGGAAAACTTGTCTGAGGACGGTGTCCCCGACTTTAAATTTTCTTTCCTTTACCTTAGAGTCATAATACCTCGCCATACGTTGCTTCTGGGCCTCCATCCGTATCCTTGCGATTTCTCGCCGTTCCTCGATCATGTCTCGCTCCGCGGCAAGGAGCGAATCGTTGACCGTTGCATCGAAATTTTCGTATCGGAACGAGGGGATTTTGACTTCTGCTGGAATCATCGCCTCTGTGCCATACGCCATGGAGAATGGTGTTTCCCCGGTGGCCGTTCGGGCAGTGGTGCGATAACTCCAGAGGACCAGAGGCAGCTCCGCTGCCCATCGCCCCTTGAGGGCGTCGAGTCGCCTCTTCAACGTGGTCTTGATGATCTTGTTGACGGCTTCGACTTGGCCATTACTCTGCGGGTGGTAAGGTGCAGAGAAATCTTTATTGATGCCAAACTGGTCGCAGAGGTCACGTACAGCTTGGTTGTCGAACTGAAGGGCGTTGTCCGAGACCAAGGATTGAGGCACCCCGAACCTGAAGATGAGATGCTCGCGAATGAACTTCGTCAGGTTCTTCTCGGTAATTGTGGCCAAAGGGATCGCTTCGGCCCACTTGGTAAAGTAGTCCACTGCTACCACAGCAAACTTGAGCCCTCCGGGCGCTGTGGGCAGTGGTCCGATTATGTCGATCCCCCATTTGGCGAAGGGCCATGGGCAGAAGATGAAGGTGAGTCGCTCCGGGTGAGCTCGAATGAGCGCAGAGTATCTCTGGCATTTATCACACTTTTTCGCATATTCAAACGCGTCTCGCTTCATCGTGGGCCAGTAAAATCCCTGCAACAATGCCTTATGAGCGAGTGATTGCCCACCCGAGTGGTTTCCACAAACTCCGTAGTGGATTTCATTAAGGACTCGCTTGGCTTCCTCGTTGTTAAGGCAACGCAGCAGCGGGGTTGAGACTCCTCTCTTGTACAGCTTATCGTTGAGCAACAAGTAGTGCTCGGCGTGATATCTGACCTTCCGCGCTAAGTCTCGGTCTTCGGGTAGTTTATCGTCTCTCAGGTAGACAACAATATCATCCATCCACGAAGGTTGGGAGGCAACCGCCTTCACTGCATTCTGCTTGGTGATACTGGGTTCTACCACGACTTCGATCGGGACCAGGCGCAGGAGCTCCGCATCTCGGCTAGTGGCCAATTTTGCCAGGGCATCGGCGTTCGCGTTATCTTCTCGGTCGATATGCTTCACTTCGTACCTGGGGAAGTTCTGAAGTTCGGACTTGACTTTTTCTAGATATGCGGCCATTCTATCATCACGGGCTTGAAACTCGCCTAGAACTTGAGAGACTACCAGCTTTGAGTCGCTATAGACTACTAGCGAGTCTACTTGGAGTTCTCTGGCGAGTCTTAGCCCAGCGAGAAAAGCTTCATACTCGGCCTCGTTGTTTGATGCCCTGAAAGCGAATCGTAAGGCGCTGCTGACTCGATGATTCTCGGGGCTGACGAGCATAAGCCCAGCCCCCGAACCATTCTCGTTTGACGACCCATCTACGAAGAGTTTCCACTTCGGGGGTTCGACCAGACCATCTCGATCCTCCTCCGAAGGAAACGTGAACTCGGCGATGAAGTCGGCAAGTGCTTGCCCTTTGATCGCTGTCCGTGGTTGGTACTGGATGTCGAACTGGGTCAACTCGACAGCCCATTTGACAAGTCTGCCCGAGGCCTCCGGCCTGCGCAGGACCTGCTTCATAGGGTGATTAGTGAAAACTATCACCGGGTGAGCCATAAAGTAATGGCGAAGCTTTCTGGTAGAAACGATAAGGGCTAGTGCTAATCGCTCTAGCTCCGGATATCTTATCTCGGCATCAAGAAGACGCTTACTGACATAGTACACGGGCACCTGTATTCCAGCCGCCTCTTTGACTAGCACTGAACTAACCGCGTGCTGGGATACCGCGAGGTAAGTGAAGAGCTTCTCTCCTGCCACTGGCTTTGCCAGGACGGGAGTATGACCAAGGTAAGCCTTGAGTTCTTCGAATGCTTGTTCACATTCGTCGGTCCACACAAATTCTTTACTGCCGCGTAGAGCATTGAAGAAGGGAAGACATTTATCAGTTGACCTAGATACAAACCTGTTGAGGGCTGCGATGCATCCGGTAAGCTTCTGAACTTCTTTCCCTCTCCGAGGAGCCCTCATGTCAATGATGGCTTGGATCTTCTCAGGATTAGCTTCTATTCCTCGCTGACTCACCATGAATCCCAAAAACTTGCCAGCTCTAACGGCAAAAGTGCACTTGTTTGGGTTGAGCATCATGTTGGTCTTTCTGAGGACTGAGAAAGTCTGATCCAGGTGCTCGACGTGGTCTTGTGCCTTCGCGCTTTTTACTAGCATGTCATCAATGTAGACCTCCATCGAGACACCAAGCAACTCCGAGAAGATCTTGTTCACCAACCTCTGATAAGTTGCGCCCGCGTTCTTGAGGCCAAACGGCATGACCTTGTAGCAGTACAACCCCCGATCAGTAATAAAAGCCGTGTGCTCTTCATCACGGTGATACATAGGGATTTGGTTGTAGCCAGAATATGCATCCATGAAGCTGAGGAGCTCATGGCCCGCGGTCGCGTCAACCATTTGATCGATTCGGGGCACTGGGAAGCTGTCCTTTGGACAGGCTTCGTTGAGGTTGGTGAAATCGATACAGCATCTCCATCTGCCATCCGGCTTGGGAACCAGCACTGGATTAGAGACCCATTCCGGGTATTTTGCTTCGCGAATAAATCCGGCCCCGATGAGCCTATCAACTTCATCTTTAAGAGCTTGGGCTCTTTCGGGGTTGAGAGGCCTTCTCTTCTGCCGACGGGCCGGGTGCCGAGGATCTATGTTGAGACGGTGGCACATCACATCCGGGTCTACACCCTTCATATCGCTATGGCTCCATGCAAACACGTCTCGGTTCCTCCGTAGACAAGCAATGATGGCCCTGCGCACTTCGGGGCTTAAAGAAGTCCCGATTTTAACTTTTCGCGCGGTGCCAAGATCGTCTATGTCTACTTCTTCGGTGTCCTCGGCCGGGCCCGCTAATTGCTATGGGGTCGGGAGTCGAGGGTCCAGCTCACTCCGACCCTCGGACATGCCGATAGTTAAGGTCGCCTCACCCAAACCAGCTTCGTCGGCCGTGCGCTTCCCTTTTGGGTCGGCGGGGGCCATTCTAATGCTCGTCGTGTAACACATCCGGGCCTCGTACTGATTGCCACGGATCACTCCTACACCACCAGGCGTAGGGAATTTGAGGCAGAGATGGTAGATGGAGGTGACTGCTTTCATCGCTACTAACGTAGGTCGCCCAAGGATGGCGTTGTAGGAGGAACTGCCCTTAACCACCATGAAATTCGAGATGGTGGTTGATCTTGTTGGCTCTTCGCCGAATGAAACGGCTAACTCTAAGCTTCCCTCCGGGAAGATAGAATCTCCTGTAAAGCCGTGCAGCGGGCTAGCGACAGCTCGCAAACTCCGAGGGCTGATCCTCATTTTCTCGAGGACATCCAAATAAAGGATGTCCACCGAGCTGCCGTCGTCCACCAGACACCGGTGGACGAGATGATTTCCGATCATCGCAGAAATGACGAGCGGATCATGGTGTGGAAAACGGACGCCTTCGGCATCCGCATCTGAGAATGTGAGCGTGTTCACGCTCTTCTGGGGGGGCTGTGGAGACCTCCGCGACACATGGAACACTCCTCCGGAGGATTCTCGTCGCGCTTCTCGGGCGTAACCCTTCATGGATCGCTGGGAGTGCCCCCCAGGATAAGGACCTCCCGCGATCGTCCGGATTTCACCGTCGATCTCCCGATTCTGCTGGTTTCGATTATTGGGATTCGTCTCTTTGCGATATCCCTCAAGTTTCCCTCGGCGGATGAGATATTCTATCTCATCCTTCAGATCGAAGCAGGTCGCGGTCGTATGTCCCGCCGCGTTGTGGAACAAGCAGAACTTGTCCTTGTGTTTCTCCGGCACCTTCCCCTTCAAAGGTGCAGGGGGTCGAAAGTCAACCTCGCTTCGCGAGTTGACAAATATCTCTTCGATAGAGGCCGTTAATTCCTGGTATTTTTCATACCGCGGCCTGCGAAAGCGAGATGCGCCGGACCCTGACGAGGGGATGGAGTCACGAGGTCGCTTCTCGTCGCGATGTTGCCGATTGTGGCCCGTTGAGACTTCGACCGGCCTCTTCTCTTTTCGGCGGTCCCCTTCGGGATTGCCGCGGAGGGCCTTCGCAGAGACGGACTTCTTCGAAGTCGCCGATTCCGCGTTGATATAGTTCCGCGCACGCCCCAAAAAGTCAGCATATACCCTAGGGGGTTTTTTGCTGATGGAAAAAGCAAAGGGAGTGTCCTCTCGAACCGCGGAACTAGCAGCCAGGAGTAGGGCATCGTCGGACAGATGTCCCACCTCTACTGTAGCCTTGGTGAACCGTTGTAGCCAAGCTTGGAGGCTTTCGTTCTCTCCTTGCTTGACCCGGGAGAGGTATGCCGGGTTCCTGAGGTGTCTCCGACCCCCCAAGAACTGGGCTGCAAACCTCGTCCTCAAATCTTGCCAACTTCCGATAGAGTTGGCTGGGAGCCGATACCACCATCGGCGGGCTTCCCCCGATAGAGTAGTGTCAAAGAGCTTGCACCAGATGGCTTCCGGATAGCCATAAGCGCGCGCCCATGAAGAGTAAACCCCTAAATGGTCGGAGGGGTCTCCGCTTCCGTCAAACAGGCTCACCTTCGGCAGCCTGAGGCGGTCTGGAACAGGAGTTGCCAAGAGAGCCTCCGTGAGAGGGGTGAAGTCCCCATCTAGGATCCCATCGCGTGAGGGCTCACCAAGAATCACGCGGATGCGCTCTATCTCCGCGGGGGAAAATTCCTGGGACATCTCGGTCTGACGACTAGCGTCCGTGTTGACCGACCCCTCGCGGAGGCGCTCCCTCACCGGGAACCGCACGTCTTCGGGGACGGCTCCAGGGCGCGATGGGGCTCCCTGGGTAGTATCCCGCTGAAAAGGGCCTAACCTGGCAAACACCGAACCAGGCTGGACTGGCGCTACGCCTTCGACCATGGGTCTAGATGGTCCGGCCGGGTCGGTCGGTATCTGCTGTCCTCCAGGATGGGCGGTGGATGTAGGAACCGGTACAGTCCTACGCCGACGGGACTGGAGAGCCCCGCGCGCCAGGTCACACTCCGACGAGCCCTCTTCAGGCGTCGTTTCGACGTTGCCTGCGTTCTGGAGGTTATTAGCAACCTCCTCGGCTCTTCGCCGTGCTCGGAGCACACTTATGTGCTCAGCGTCCGTTAAAAGCGGAGGGGAGCTTTGTTTCTGAACCAGAGTTTCCATCAATCCGTTCATTCTAGTCATGGATTCTTCCATGCGCCGGATTCTTTCCTCGAGCGCCTCTTGCTCAGCAGTCAAAGGACTTTTACCGCTACTTCTCAGGATGGGCCCCATTTGATCTCCGATCAACTAGAGCGATGAGAAATAGAGAAGGCGGGGAAAATCTTTCAACTAAGACGGCGGAGGCCCTCCTTCTAGCGCCAAGCTGTTGGTGTATAATTTGAACCAACGCCGTGATCCGTATCTCTAGTGTGTGATACGGCAATGAACATTGTGAATTTGCAGGAAATAACCACTCAAGAAAGTTTTTAAGTGGTTCGACCCTCCAATGGAGAAAAAGTCTACGTCCACTGTGTTTTTGATATATTGTCGAATGAGAGTTTTTACAGAGTAAGTTTTTCCAACCCCTTCCCCTTCAACTTTCCCGCCTTTTATACTTATCCGGCAAGAGAGAGAGAGGAAAGTGCATTAAATGCGCCCCACCTAATCGCCCTTAAATCAAGGGATTAGGTGGCCTTATCTTAATCGACCATACCCTGCCCGAAAATCAGGGGGTTGGTTACTAACTAATCACTTCATGTCATTCACCGATGAGGCCTGTACAGTGCCTGTCAGAGGGAGTTATCATCGAGATTATCCGACTGTCGCTGCTTGAGCGTTACCCTTTGTCCGGGGTTCTCTCCCTTCGCGAAGAGTACCTCGAGCTTCCGGGTCCATCGGGAGCATGATGCCGGCTATAAGGTTCACAAGTCCCCGAGCTTGGCGGGTCTCCATTCCACTGGTCCTCTCCGAGGACTCAGCTATGTGTCGAATTATACCTTCGGGGGGGGTGGCTGTCAACCTTCACTATGACGTGGCGGTTCACTCGTCACGATGACTCTTTCTCCAGAAGCTTCTAGCCTTTAGCGAAGGCTTTCTTGAAAGGAGATCCTCGAACCAAAATCGGCTAACAACAAATTTGAAATCAACATATGACATGATTTTTTTTTTGTATATTTTATATTTGGCTGATTATTTTTTTATATTAAAAAACTAGTTATTAATT